>OU612048.1:5539037-5829303 GCA_914767935.1 Coremacera marginata
TAGCAAAAATGCTTTGTAATTTTTTTTTTTTTTTTTTTGTATACATACAATAATTTTAAACTTTAAAATAAAAAAGGGGTGTCAATAAAACTAAGAAATATTTCTTTTATGGTTAGCATATTAACAAAAAAAAACTAATAAGGAATGAAATATATTCAATTATTTCACACAAATTAAAAAATTTTTTTATTATTTTACAAAAAATAAAAACAACATAAATGTTTATATAAACATTAATACACATGGATCTCTCTATCAACCAGACCCTACCAGCTGCGCATTCAGTTTTTGAGTAATTGAGAAAAAATGTAGCGACTTAAAATTTTCGTTTGCCTCTACTTTTAAAAGCCGTTGATAGATTTGGAGCTTCCAACTGGCGCCAGCATTCGCAAAATAGAAATGGCTGACGCTATTGAATTCTTACAACAGGCCAAAACCGACTTACGGTTGTAAGTACCTTCTAAGTAAATAAGTAAGTATCCTTTTTTTCAATTCAAGATTAACCAATTACCTACTGGTTCATGGGTGTTATATTATAAACCTTTTCAGTCTTCCTTTAGAATTTCTTTCTGCTCGTACTCGAGGCCAGACAAAGAACTCCGAAAGTGTCGATTAGGAAACAGAAGAAAACACTTAATAGAATCTAGTTATAGCTACCTTTTGTCCCATTCATTACTTTCAATGAAGAGAAAGCAGAAACATGATGAAGATATTCAACATTTTATTGGATTTTAAACAGAAACTGAACTTGAGCGGGAAAATATAGATACCAATCTAATATCAGAAATTAATTTAACTGCTCGAGTGGAAATTTTTTAAGGAAAGAATCAGGAAATGATCAGGAAAATCTTATTTTGATAAGGAACTGATTTCAAACGTGACGCACTTTTTAATATTCATCCTGATCAGGTCACCTGATCCTAGTAATAATCGAATGAGAATGTGATAAATACTCCTTAAGTAAGGATAGCCTAAAGAAAACCTAATATTTACCTGATTAGATACTACGAAGCTTTCCTTAAAAGGGCTGTCCACATCATATTCAGATCATATCAATACATAAATAAGGTTTCCCTTAACTGATTTTTACTTGTGTGATCTTATTTCATCTGAATTATTTTATCGGTGGCGTACTTGGAACAGTATTTGTGATTATCTTCTGTGCCAACTGTTAATTGTGCCGAAATTCATTGTTATAAAATGATTTTTACGGATCCTATGACGATTTTGCGTTTCAGGATATATGTACGATGGGCGTGTGCTTGGCCCAATTTCAATAAGATTTTATAAATTGTCTTTTTGTTGCTATCACAAGCATCTGTGTCAAATACCATTGCATTTAAATAATTCTTCTGGATTTTATGGCTATTTTTCGTCTCAGAATATATGGGCGGGTGGCGCATGTTCTTTGTCTGATTTCAACCAAAATGCATTTTTTTTAACTTCTTATAAATCATTTCTAAGCAAGAATATCTGAATATCTTATTGCACAAACCATTAAACTCTGAATTTAATGAATTTTTTTTTTTTTGGTAGTTTTTAAGTGTAAGCCGTCATATTGCAGCAGCATCTTAAGGCAGTATTCTAGTATAGAATTTTGAAAATATCGATTTTTTTTTCGTTTGGCGTATTTTCGAAGATTAGACCTTAAGAATATATCCTCCAAAGGAATTTTTAAAATTTCAACTATTTAGGGCTCATTCATAAACTATGTTATACATTTTTTTTTTTGCTTTTTTAACCTTCCCCCTCCGTTACTTTCCGTAGTACATTTCAAAGCCTCTATGCTACTTATGGTAGTGATTTTCAAAACACCTACCCCCCCCCCCTCCCCCTCCTCCCTTAATTTGGTAATACAGTTAATGAACGACCTCTTATGTTGTTATAGCTACTTTAGCGACGCTCAAACTGTAATTTTAGTGGCGCCTCTAACTTTTCTCAAATTTTTAAGGGCGTTTTTCTCGAAACTATTTTTTCTAGAACGTTTGACATAATATCTCAAGTTCTAATGGACCGATTAACTTAAAATTTAGTTTGGACGTTTTGGCTTAACTCTATTTTAATGAACCTGCTAAATTTCAAGGAGCTCATGAGTTCTCCCCACAGAAGAGATTGTGGCCTTTTTTTCAATACCATTATAATTTACGTAGGAAATGCTACCTTGTACGCCTGATGCAATTATAGCTCTGCCATGCCTTGTACTAAGCAACTTTTTGAAATTTAATTGAATGCATTAAACTAGACTTGTTCCAACGTTTTTTATATATCCTTCTATAGGCTAGACTTGTTTGGATTATATAAAAATTCTGTTTTTTAATATTTTTAAAAAATTCAAAACTTTGAAAAAGGTCCAAAAATAAGATCCTTTTTTTTCAAACAGTCGCCATCACGCAAAAAAAAATTTCTTTTTCTTTCCCTAGTCCGGGATATAGCGATGTTCTTACTTATTAAAATTAAAGCCACTACACAATATTTTTACACAAAAACTGGAATGGGCAGAGCGGGGGAATTCTGTTGAGAGAGTATGACCCATATAAAGGATAAATATATTTACTTTTAAATTTAAAGCTAACTAATGGAATTTTTTACGCTCAAAGTTATGAATATTTTAAAAATGTTGAATGCGTGGGGCTCACTTGAATATTATTAATTATTAAACAATTAGAATAAAAATAATAGAGAAAAAGTTAAACTCATAGATATAAGATTTTCAGTGTATTAAAGCACATCATTACATAATAAAATAAGTGTACGACGATTAAAGCGCGTGTGTGATGTTAAGTGTAGTGAAAAAAAAATTATATACATATAAAATTTAATATGTGAGCTTAATACTACGTTCACACTGAGAGCTTAATGCGCATTTACGAAATGCAGTGTATACATTCGTCCCTTTTACTCCTACAAGGAGCATACGGCGACGTATTCTAAATGGCTAATGCGTATTTGGTTAAATGCACATTTAGCGCTCAGTGTGAATGTAGTTAAAGTAGATATCTAGATTCTCATGCGTAAAAAAAAATACACTTTTTAAAATTTTATTTTCAATATAATAATTGTTTGTTTCATAACATTATTTAGTTCTTAAACAATTATATTTCTTCAATTTTGATTTTGTATTTGAGTAATAGAGGACGCGCCATAGTTGAGTCCTTCAAAAAATAAGGTCTCAAAGCTGATAGCTAATCTTTGATCAGTAATGAGGCTTGTAGGTGAAGCTACTTCCTACTAAAAACTACTCGTACTATATTTATTTAAGAATCGTAAAAAACTTAAAATGATTCGAATATGAAAAGAAAAGTTTTAAAAAACGTTGTTTTTCAAATAATTTTCCTTTCAGGAATTTTTTATTTTTTTTTTTTTTAATCTGAATGTTCGGGAGAAATGTGGAAAATTTGATATAGTTCCTGTGGCCAAGATGTTAATTAGCAAAATGCATCAAACTTTAAGAGCACTTGAAAAAAACCCCTCAGTTATAAAAATACAAAAAAATTTGGTTTTGTCAAAGTACTAAATAATATGAATAAAAAACTCGGCTTTGATATGTAATAAAATTACTTAAAAAAAAATATTAAAAATTAGCTGCTTTTCCCTTCAAAAGAAACTAAAGACCTACCTTAAAGATACTCGTAGACTACATTGTTAGAATAAGTTCGGGTAATATGGGTTCGCTGATAAAAAAGATATTCAACCAGTTGGAGTATTGCCATCTATATTCTGTATACATTTTTTTAATAGACTAATTAATAAATAAAAAAATTTAAATTATTTAGTTATACTCGAAAAATCCCGTTTTGTGAACATGAAAGATAATGAGATTAGGGTATTGCGGTATATTATTTGAAAGAAGCTGATAGTTAAATATTACTCCTTCCTATTACATGGAACGTCTTATAATGCACTTTATAAGTCCTGGCTGTGACCCATATATATTTCCGCCTTTTTTTCTGCCATATGTCCTAATCTATAGTGTTGGATATTTTTATCAACTTATTAACTTATCAAAAAAAAAAATTCGCGTGCTTGTTAGTTCATCCCCTCTTGGCTCTTTTCCACTATCTATTTCTAAGTCAGTTTTTCTAAAATTATGAAAGATTTCGTAAAAAATCATAATTTGCATAAAAAAGGTCCAAGAAATTATCCAATTTTGAATTACAGACCTATAGCAAAACTGTCGTGCGCTGCCAAAAATTTTTAAGAGTGTTATGTACGACATTCTCTTTTTACATTGAAAATCTATTTTTTCCTCTTACTCTTACTCTTCCTCAAGGGTAGATCGAGTACCACAAACTTAACAGCATTTTTCTCATACTCTTTTTGCTCCTTGGAATGAGGCTAAGAAGTGCATGCCTTCCATTCGACTTTAGTAAAGCATTTGACAAAATCTTTTACGCTTTTATCCTTCTTAAATTTGAAGCTTTTGAGCTTCCAACTCTGTTCATTTCAAGGCTTAAATCTTATCTTAAAGAACGACGTTAAAGTCCCATACAGCTTCCTCAGGTGTCCCTCAAAGTAGTTACCTTGTGCCTTCTTTATTTGTTTTGACTATTTCTGATGTTGATGGCATTATCAAGGAAACCAATCTTTCTGCCTATGCCGATGATATGAAAATCTATTGACGTATATGAACCAACGCCGACTCTTCTTATCTCCAAGAAGATCTAAACAGTTTATATACTTGCTGCCAAAAAAAATCTATTTTAACTCAAAGCCAACAAATGTCAAGCTATAACATACTCTCGTTAAAGACACTAACTTCCCCCGAGAACTTATTACCTACTCGGCAAACCACGCATCCCATAAGTTATTTACGGGACTTGGGTGTTATTTGCGACAAGGAACTCAATTCGAAATCATCTCATTATGATAATATCATCACTAGAACCAACTCGGCACTTGTTTTCGTAAAACACTGGGCCAGAGAATTCTCCAATCGTTACGTTAGAAAATCTCACTACCTTACTTTTATTAAACCCATACTTTAATATGCCAGCCAAGTTTGGTCAACTTTCTACTATTCGCATTCAATGTGAATTGAAGCCGTTCAACGAAGATTCATACGATTCGCCCTTTTTGGATTTCCTAGCTCTGACAGTCTCAATTTGTCTCCATGCGCTGAGCGTCTGAAGTTGTTTAACATGGATACTCTTGAAAAGCGTAGGGAAGCTACTAACGTACTCTTCATTCATCAACTGGAATGCGGAATCATTCATTGCCCAGCACTGCTCCAATAAGTATCCTTTAATACCAACCCACATCTCAACTTTCACCGTACTGGCTATGGATGTAGTGAACCTAAAACCGGGATGCTTCGTGTGACCAATAATTTGGTTAGCGATTTCGATTTTCATCTCAACAGATCTAGACTCTGTAAAACCCTCTTAACTCACTCACTACACCTTCCCCATCTTTAATTTCACCTTACAATTAAGTAATGCTAGATATATATACAGACTGAAATAGCTTGCGAGCTGATTTTGTTCATAGCTGATCTAAATTAAACCCAAAAAGTTACGTCGCAGAAAAAGGCTTAATATTGTCAGCCCGTTATTTCAATCCAGTCTTTAAAATATGTCTTTAACACTTTTTTGTAGGACTAACAGTTTTAAAGATATAGTTTCTTTAAAGTCAGTCTATAACTTGCAAAAAAGAATTTAAAAACATGCAAATATTTCTATTCTTTTTCAAGTATGATCGAGTATAAATATGCGAGTTTCGAGAAGCGTGAGGTTTGACATGGAATCACCGATATACAGAGGTAGTCAAAAATATTTACACATTGCTCAATATTTTTACGTATTTTAAGGAAAGATATCAACTTTATTGTTGTTGGAAATAGTTTGCAAGCAAAGTGTTGTTGCATTCCTTGCAGTATGCAAAGAACATAAAGGAAGCTTTAGCACACCTTACGGTAAATTGACCACCTCTGTATGTATTTTTTAATTTATTTTTTTTTTTTTCTTTTTTACCAACTTAGCTGGCCCCCCTCTGGCTAATCCTAGATCCACCACTGCATTTATGTAAGTGCGACCTAATAAATATTATTCAAAATATTGCCATATTTATTTTTTTTTTTTTCTTTATTATTTTTTTCCGCTTGATTATTTTCCGTGTAGGACCCACATGTTTTCGCATTGTACCACATGTGGGACGGATTGGCAGAGAAATTAAAATTTTTTTATTTTCATCCGTCATGTCGAACCTACCGTCGGATTTGTTTTCGAATGATACAACATGTCCCTGGATATGCAATGTTCATTCGACATGTTGTTGTAAGAAGTATTATAACATAAGTCAAGTCATATAGTATAAATCTTAAATTGTAAGCACCTTAAAATAGTCCTCAGATATGTTTGTATGTGTGTGTGTGTGTGTGTGTGGGTATCAAAATATCTTCATAGTCACGCACATAAAAGTGCATAACATATAACAACAACAAACATTGCTTAAACAAAAATGTTCAAAAAAGTTTATAAAATTTTAATTTTTTTTTTTTTTTTAAGTTTTAATGGCTATAAAAATAAGCATAATAGCTTAAAAAAGTTTTAAAAAAAAATTATTAAGGCAAAATATAAGTATATAAAATTGTAAGATCGTAGTGGTAAAAAAAAGTACAAATTAAGATTTTTTTTTTGTCAGTTCTATGAGGTTTTTTGTTTTTTTTTTTTTTTTTTTTTTGTTTATGTACATTAGATACAGTTAAATAAACAGGAAAAAAGGTTCACTAAGCAGTGTAACTATGATTATAATAATTAGGTGTGTATTTTTTTTTTTTTTTTTTGGTAGGAATTTGTCATTATAACGTTCTTATATTACAAACAGACAAACGTTACAGTACAACTGGATTCTTTAATAGGTGCAAATAATGGTTTGGTTGTTTATGTGTTTTTTTTTTTTTTTGTTACAGTAGTACCTAGCGTAGAAAAAAGGCACTTATTTACTTTTCCTACCTTAAATAATTGGACTCCTATCACAGCGAACATGAATTGTAGAAGGCATGTCACAAGGACAATATTTCCGATAGTCTTAACAGCGACTATAACACATTGAACTACATGCTATATTTGAGAAATATTTGTAAAAGATTTAAATTTTTGATTTGATTTGATAAAAAATTTCTACTTAAGTTGTTAATATATTAATCTGTATCTGCTGTATTGTTACAGATTGTATTTTTGTATTAGTAATTGCGTTGAAGTATTTGTATTTTTTTTCTTTTAATTTAATTTATCAGTAGCAGTAGTAGAGGCGAACATGAGCAAAACATAAATAAAAAAACAGAAAAAAATTAGAAGCAAGCAATAACAAGAAAGTTGCTTAACTCTTTGACGCATTGCCATATTAAAAGATTTTGCGTTACTTTTTTCGATAGCTCATACTTAAAATTCATATATTTTTCATTTAAATAAAGCATTTAAAATAGACTTAAGTGGCTTGAAGGGTTCACATATTTAAGAGTATTCCAAGATGATCAGAGCTAATTGGGTTGTAATGATTCCTTTTGGAATTAATTCTGCCTCAATTCCAATTCCTTGGAGTTAGGAATTGGTAATTGGTCATCTCAATTCTTTAGGAATGCAATTGGAAAAAATCGTCAATTTCATTCCAGGAATTGTAATTGGTAATTGAAAATCTCAATTCCTCAGGAATGGAATTGGAAAAATAGTCAATTCCGTTACGCAATTGTAATTGGTAATTGAACATCTCAATTCCTCAGGAATTGGTTATTGAAATGTTCAATTCCATTACAGCAATTGTAATTGGAGGTTACTGTAATCCAATTGCAATTGTAATTGAAATTACTGTAATCCAATTACAATTGTAGTTGAGTTTACTGTAATCCAATTACAATTGTAATTGAGATTACTATAGTCCAATAACATTTACAGTAACTTCCAATTACAATTCGTATAATGGAATTCAAAATTTCAATTCTTGGAAAATTGAGAATTATCAATTCAATGATGTTTAATTATCAATTACAATTCCGTAATGGAATTGACCATTTTTTTTAATTTCATTCCAGAGGAATTGAAAAATTCAATTACCAATTACAATTCCGTAATGGAATTGACAGATTTTTTCCAATTTCATTCCCGAGGAATCGAGATGACCAATTACCAATTCCTAATTCCAAGGATTTGGAATTGAAAAGTAATGAATACTATACGACCCAGCTCTGCAGATGAAACAATCAACTGTATAAATTATGTGTATTTAAAAATAAAAAGTAGAACGGAAAATGTCCGGTACTTTGAATGAACTGTGACTGTTGTTAAGTTGACGCACAATGAAACTTTATGACTTTTACGCAAATAAGTACTTAAAAGCCATAAAACTTATATTTAAAGTTGTCAATTAAAAAGCTTGTAGGAAATATACCCGAAGTGGCAGTTTAAACTCTAGCGAAAATATTGTAAGAAGAGCGAAAATTTTATAATTCCGTGTCTCTGATACAATAAATAACGTTACACTCAGAAAGAAACATCCTAAATTCAAAGATAATTTCCTAAATTTTAAACAAAATTTCACTTGTTTAAGCGTCAAAGAATTTTTTTTTTAGATCGAAATGCGATTTTTTTTGAAAGAAAAAGCAAAATTATTTTTGAAACAAAAATGAGTATTTAAGAATAAAACAAAAATATTCTTAAAAGTTGATTATATCAACAAAAAAAAACTTAATTTAAGCTACTGTTATTGAGTGCCTTTAAGTTTTACATATTTGTGTGTATTTATGTAAGTAACAAAGAATTTAATATAGTTATTATTTTTATTATTTATATTCAATTTCAAAGTTACCACCGCGTGAATTGAACCTGGGCCGCTCGCGTGCCAGTTTTTCGATTTTCCTACGCACCAGCTCAGTTATTATCTTACATTGGCGTTATTGACTTAAGAAAAAAAATGTGTCGACAATTATTTTGCGACTGCGATCAGCATTTACGAGTAAGGGGTTTTTTTTTTATTAAAATTACAAAAAAACCAGCCGAAAAAAAAATAAAAAAACAAAGTTCTGCCGCAACGAACTTTTCGTGTCCGTCAACTCCTTCATTCTCTCCGATTAGTTGCGGCTCTGAGTGACGTTGCACTGTGGGC
Source organism: Coremacera marginata (assembly GCA_914767935.1). Taxonomy (NCBI): domain Eukaryota; kingdom Metazoa; phylum Arthropoda; class Insecta; order Diptera; family Sciomyzidae; genus Coremacera; species Coremacera marginata. Next base: position 5,548,134 of record OU612048.1, read on the forward strand.
AGAGTTGTGCAAGGCATAACACTGGCCTTTGCACATATTTATGCCCACAGAGTTTAGTCTCAATTATCAGCTGGTACTAATTACCGATTTGCCCTGTTTCTTTCATATTTGCACGGTGCGAGAATGTCGAGTCATTTTCGCATAAATTTTTGCAATATACTGCAATATACTGAGGGCGAATTTCTTCTCGGTCTACTTCTTTCGGTTCTTCTACTCTTAATAGGCCTCAAATAATGGCATTAAGGGAGACTCAGGTGAGCGAGCATGCAGATCCACTGGATTTTCATATTATATCTGGAGGTATCTATTATACCTGGATATCACTTACTGCCTTTGTTTTGTTCGCATAGGGGCATCGTTCTTTTTATACGTTCGGATGTAGCGTATCAGTGCCAACGGGGACTGTGCCTGACCGATCCGAAGTTTAGCTCTATCTGGGTTAGGTTCAAGGTCCGCTCGCACTTGTTACATTGCTGCTACGTCTATAGAAGCCCGAATTTACGGAGGGAGCCTACTTTTAACAAACTAGATATGGCATATTTTGGGGTTGTTCCCTGATAGTGAAATCGTTGTAGCTGGCGTTTTCAATGTCCACAACTCGGCTTGGTTATGTCACTCGGGCCGAACAACACCTGAAGGGCAATATGTTGAGCTTTTTGCTGAATCGTAACAATTGATTCAACTAGTGAAGGAACCAACTTTTTTCCAAGAAGTGACTTCGCATGATGAAAAATATGATGTGAGTGTCAACGCACCTCTTGGTAATTCGGACCATTGCACCATCTCCGCTGCTTTTCCATATCCTAACCTTCGCACCTCTACGCCTGAAGCCTTGGAAAGGTCTGCATGGTTTTATGGAGGAGCAAATTGGACTGCGCTAAATAATTTTTATCGCCGCTTCAATTGGAAATTATGTTTCGCTGACAGAAATGTGAATGCCGTGGCTGTTATGGTGCAAGAAATTATCTTATTGGGTATGCGGTCTTTCATCCCCAATAAGATGAGAAGCATCAAACCAAAAGACTACCCATGGTTAAATGAGACTTGCAGGATTGCAGTCTAGTCCAAAGAGGAAGCCTTTCAGAATTGGCGCTCTGATAAGAATGCCGATACGAAAAGACTTCGCATTGAGGCTAGGAATCACTGTAATGCAATTTTAAAACGCGTAAAAGTTCTTCACAAAACTCGCATCAGAAAACAGGTTCTTCTCTGCCCCAAAGGCAGCAAAAACTTTTGGTCATTTGTTAAAAGAGTAAAGAATCAAACGTCATCGACTATTCCAACCCTTCTAAAAGATGATCAAATCTTTACGGACTCGGCTGATAAAGCGAACCTGTTGGCCCAGCAAGCAATCAGCCACTGCCTTTCATTGAAAGTACGTCTTCTGTAATGCAGGAGATATATTTTTGTACGAGAGCAATTAAAAAAGTCCTTGCAAGCCTCAACATAAACAAAGCCTCTGGTCCGGATGGCATACCACTGACTCGGCCTTTGCGTAACCTGGACAGGAATATTTCCATCTTGTGGGAAGGTCGCACGGTTACAGCCGATACCAAAATAGGGTGATGCCACGAACCCTGCAAACTACCGATCCATAGCGATATGCTCTACGCTCGCCAAAGTTATGGAGAGCGTAATTAACTTTCAATCTTATAAACTATCTGGAGCACAATGAATTGCTTAGTAACCGTCAATATGGTTTTCGTAGGGCCCGCTCTACTGGTGACCTTATGGCGTTCCTAACTAAAAAATGGAACCAATGCGTTCACTTATTCAGTGAGAGCAGAGTTGTTGCTCTGGATATTTCAAAGGCATTTGACCGAGTGTGGCATAAAGCACTCGTGTCTAAGCTAATTGCATATGGTGTCGGTGGCAGCTTTGCTCGGTGCATCACATGCTTTCTTATGAATCGAACGATCAATGGTGTAGTCGATGGCATATCGTCCAGAGAGCACGCCATCAATGCAGATGTACCGTAGGGCTCAGTTCTATAGCCAACTTTGTTTCTGGTTCTTATCAACGACCTTCTGTCGATGACTCACAAATCAATTAATACGTTTGCGGATGACAGCGGCATTTGCCATTCATACTCATTTAAAAAACGCCCGAGCTCTTTGGAGATTGAGAGGAAGAGGCAACATATGAATGACACACTTAATAATGACTTGGGAAAAATCTCCAAATGGGGTCTTGCTAATAGAGTAGAATTTAATGCTAGCAAGACCCAGTGTTGTCTGTTAACCCACAAGCGAATCAATTGCCCCTTAGCTCCCCTCAATATGAACGGTGTAGATCTTACGGAGTCAGATGCTCTTGACGTTCTAGGCATATCAATACAAGCAGATCTTCGGTGGAATGATCACATTTTTGATGTGTCAAAAGAAGCAGCCAAGTGCCTTGGTTTTTTTAAAACGGTGTAAAAAATATTTCACTCCATCTGATCTTCGTTTGATGTTAACCTCATATGGTATATTAGGCCGAAAATGGAGCACAATTCGCGATATATTTGATAGGAGATGTAAATATTTCATCTTCTCTCAACTCTCTTGGGCATCGTCGCAATGTTGGTTGCCTAAGCCTTCTGTACAGGTACTACCATGGGAAGTGTTCAAGTGAGATACATGGCCTGACGCCACGAGCTCGTGTGTTTCCTAGGTCCACTCGGGCAGCTTTTCAAGCCCATCCCTTTACCATTTTGCCCAATAGAACATCGTATTACCAAGATAATTCGTTCTTCGGTCGCTCAGTAAAATTTTAGAACAATCTCCCTGCAAGCGTGCTTTCCGGCAGTTTCAATCTGTGTAAATTTAAATCAAATCTTCACCGACAATACTCCATCTTTCCACCCTCCAACTATCACCCGTCTTCCGAATCAACACAATACTTTCGCATTTATAGAGGGCATCCCCTGAGTGTTGGTTAAGTCTAAAAAAACCGAGGTTCGAACTCACCGACAATGTAGAGGGTCTGTCGGCATGTCGACATGCAAACAAAGAATGAATAAGACAAACTAGCTCAAAGTCAAAGAAAATTTGATTTTAAAATTAAAATTCTTAGTTTCTTTAGACGAAGCTCCAGCGAAAAAGGTGCTCGAGGCGAGGGTCGTTGGTCAACGACGACGAGGGAGAACATGCCTCCGATGGATGGACCATGCCGAGGAAGCCCTAACCGCACTTGGTGTATTCGATTGAGGAAGGCGCGCGCAAAGCAGAGGCGCCTGGCGAGAGCAGATGACGTCGGCCGAAACCCGAACGCGGGTTGTTATGGCCACCTAAGTAAGTAATATATTGCGTGCGTTTGCGCGTTCAAGTACACAAACTATAACGCTACAGAATAATGAGTAAGGTCACCAACGCTATACAACGTTAAAGTACTGTAAACACTACAGTACTCTAACATACACTACCTTTAGTGTCTATTTTCGGTCCCTAGTCTAAATTATGTTAGACTAAAGCAAGTCAAATAAAGCTGCCATTTTGAAAGCAGTACAAAACAAATTTGTGAAAAAAATTTAGTAGTAATATGAATTTTCACTAGCCAATTCAAGTTTCTCCACAATCTCTAACTTCAGTGCATACTGTAGTTATTTTCAGTACTATCGTTACAAGGTTAATTTTACATTTAAGCTCATTTAGTGCGTCATTCTCAACAACAAATTGATTGCCTTAAGATAAACAACAAAAATTAAGAAGAATGTCAAAATGCTGTTTTGAAAATAAGAATAAGAATGATTTCTGCTGTCGCTATTTTTTTTTTTTGCAATAATTACAACATAGTTACATATGTAGACATAAGCCGATTATGTTTTGTTAATAACACTAAAAAATAGAGATTATTTTGTTTTATTTATTGCTAATTAAAATAAAAAATTTTGTTTGTTAAAAGAAAATGTAAAAGAATATTTAATATGATTTAACAAACAAGTAGCCCCTTGCATTTGCGCATTATTGTTGAACTTGCAAATTCAATTCAAAATTTATATAACTTTTCATACAATTAACATTATTTTCAATTCAATGAAATTAACTCAAAAAATTTCAAATAAAAATGAATAAATCAAGTAAATAAGAAAAAAACAAAACAATGAACAATATTAAATTCTTATTAATTTTTGATGTTTATTACTATATAGTAAGTATAAGTTAAGTAAATAGTATTTAGTTATTTTATTTTTGTGTTTAAGAAACATATTAAAGTTCATTATTGCTTACAAGTAGTAGAAAAAGTAGTTATTTATTTTTTTTTTTCAAAAAGATAAATAGTAAGTGAAATTATTTTAAATATTAATAACTTAACAGCAACAAAAAACAAATTGAACAGAAACAATGCAGCTTACCTTGAGGCCTTTGGCACGGTTAATGGCTCTTAGAGGTCTTAAAACTCGGAGCACGCGCAGAATTTTCACGACCGAAATCGCATTTGAACTGGGGAGCAAAAATAAAAAAAAAAAAATTAAATTAGTAAAAAAGGAAAGTCAATTATAAACGAAATAATTTAGAATTATAACCATTGAAACAAAATTAACACTTTTTAAATTTTCAGGTAGAAATTCAGGTAGTTTTATGTAAAAAATTTTAATGAAAATTCAGTTTTTTTTTTTTTTGAGATCTCTAATATTTTCATACAACGCAACAATGCAAGTAAATTTGACTGAATGAAAAAATTTTAACCAAAAAACGTTTGCAAAACTCTCACTTTTCACCAAAAATTCGCTTTTGTTTCAGCGAGTAGTTACATGCATAACTATACTCGACAAAAAAAAAAAGAAAAACGTAATTTTTTTAAATGAAAAATAGGGCATATTTCAATAGTACAGGGTGGCCCAAAATGACCGAAGGGGTTTGAATTGCTTATAACTTTTTTATTATAAAATTTTTTTTTCTTTTCTTTTCAGTATTTTGTAAAGAAGACTTGGGGAATTTAAAATGGAGCAGTACTCAATTGAACAACGTGCCCAAATTGTAGAGCTTTATTTTTTAAATCAACGATCCATTGTTTTGACTCAGCATGCATATCGTCGTTATTTTAATGTGCGGGTTGGACCCTCAGAGTCAACAATAAACCGTCTGGTTGCAAATTTTCGACAACAAGGGGCAGCATGGAACCTTCCTGGTGCTGGCAGAGGACGAACGGTGCACACGGATGACAATATTGAACTGGTACAGAGGAGTATTCGGGACGATGGAGAAACATCAACCAGGAGACGTTCGACACAACTTGGCCTCTCACGAGCGTCGCTGCAGAGAATTTTGCACAGAATACGAATGTTTCCATACAAGATTCAGCTTGTCCAAGAATTGAAACCGACCGATTACCAGCAACGACTTGATTATGCAGTTTTTTTCCGTCAAAAAGCAGAAGAAAATCAAAATTTTATTAATAATTTAATTATGAGCGACGAAGCCCATTTCCAATTAAGTGGGTTCGTTAATAAGCAAAACTGCAGGATATGGGCTACGGGAAATCCGAGAGTAGTTCAACAGCGAGAATTACACCCATCTAAGTGTACGGTTTGGTGCGGTGTTTCATCGGAAAGGATAATTGGTCCTTATTTTTTTGAACATGAACACGGGGTCGCCGTTTCCGTCAATGGTGTCAGATATCGGACAATGTTGGAAAATTGAAAAAGACAAAGATGGAGCCACAGCGCACACTGCAAGGGACACAATGGCTCTTTTACGGGACATCTTTGGTGAACGCATTATTTCGCGTACAGGTGATTTTAATTGGCCTCCGCGTTCACCAGATTTAACCGCTCCAGACTGTTTCCTTTGGGGTTATTTGAAAGAAAAAGTCTACATTAATAAGCCTAGAACCATCCAGGAATTAAAGCGCAATATACGCGACGAAATAAACATCATAACACCTGAAGTTTTGCGAAAGGTTATGGAAAATGTGTTGGAAAGAGCACGAATTTGCGAAGCAGAAAATGGCCACCACTTGCGAGACATTATTTTTCATAACTAAACTAAAAATATTCCCCAATTATATACTGTATTAAAAAAAAAAAACAAATTTTATAATTATTTCTTAAATAAAAAGTTATAAGCAATTCAAACCCCTTCGGTAATTTTGGGCCACCCTGTATATATAGTTCCGATGGTTTTGATTGTTTTAACTCTAAATAAAGGGTTTATTTTGAAAATAAAATTGTTGACTTTAAAATTCGACTAAGCCAAAAATATTGTTGACCTTTAGTATCTTTTAGGTAACTAATAAATTTTATGGATTTTTTTTATTTTTTTGTTAAATTTGTAAACTTTTATTCATTCATAACAATTTGAGCCACTCCAGCTCTTGATACAATAAAACGAAAAGAAATATAGAGATTTTGAATAAAATGTGAATTTTGAAAAAAACTAATTATTTTGGTTCTACAAAGAAATGTAAAAGAAAAATTATCAATATTATTATAGACTTTAGAGACTTTATATTTTGGTTAAAAAACAAAACTTTTTTAAATTTAATGATTTCTTCAATTGAATTTTTTTAATTTAGAAATAGTTTTTATTTGAAATAAAAATAATTTATTAACTAAATTTAAAGAAAATGTTGGAATGCTTGCAGCCAGTTTGACCTTTATAGAATTTCTAATTATAATATCTTTCATCCATCAAATTTATTTTAAATAAAAAAAATTTATTAACTGAATTTAAAGAAAATGTTCGAATTCTTGCTGCAAGTTTGGCCTTTATAGAATTTCTAGTTAAAAAATCTTTCTATCCATCTAGCCGTTTATTTTAATAACGCGATAAAATTTTGAAACTTTACTCACCTGAAACCAATTGATATAAGTGAGACGCAGACAACAAGTAAATCTAATAGATTAAATGCTGATCTGCAAAAGGCTCCGTCGTGTAAAACGAAGCCATAAGATATCAACTTGAGAAGCAGTTCCATTGTGAAAACAGCCGTGAAGAAATAATCAAATTTATTGAGTACCTGTAATAAAACAATCGTTATATTTAAAAGCTTTCATTGAAAAGCGAGTTTCAACTCGCAAGACTTTCCAACTTTTCTTTTCATTTTCTATGCATAGAATGTATATATGTACAATACTACATTGGCTTCGTATAATTTTCAATGGCTGTATAAGTCTATCATATATTCGCACAGCTTGGAAAAAGGCAAGCGTGGTCCTTATACCCAAGGCAGGGAAGACATCACATACCACCCCTAAAGACTTCAGGCCCATTAGCCTAACATCTTTTCTATTAAAGACATAAGAACGCCTCTTAGACCTGTATCTCCGCAGTAACATTGATTCTGCACTACTATCGGCTTCACAGCATGCCTAAAACAAAGGAAGATCCGTGGAAACGGCCCTACATACACTGGTCGGGACCATAGAAAAATCCTTCTTAAAGAATGAGTTTACTTTGGTTTCCTTCTAAGATATAGAAGGAGTTTTTAATAACGTAACACCACAAGCAATACGACGAGCACTTATAGAGAAGCTACTTAACAGTAGAATACTTCTATCGGACCTGGGCGCATACAGCGCCATTAGATCTGTCTCAAGAGGTACGCCTAAAGGAGGTGTTCTCCCTCCACTCCTCTGAAATTTGGTAGTTAATGTCGTACTGCTATCTCATGAGAGAGATGGATTTGTAGTGGCAGCCTACATACTTTGCATTGCGACATTATGCAAAGAGCCCTTTGCAGACTTGAACAATGGGCCAAGCCCTGTGGTCTTGGAGCTAATTCGGCTAAAACAGAGCTAGTCCTATCTACCAGGAAATATAAAATTCCGTCCTTAGCACCAATCATACTAAATGGGTATGCTCTGTCCCTTGAGAATAACGCAAAGTACCTGGGACTTATACTAGATAGTAAGCTCAGCTGGAAGTTAAACATAGCAGAGCGCACTAAAAAGCCACAGTGGCACTTTATATAAAAGCCATAGGAACAAGATGGGGGTCTTCGCCTCGTATCGTTCACTGGCTGTTTACTGGGGTCATAAGACCTATTCTTCTGTATGGCGTAGTAATATGGTGGCCGTCCATAGACAAGGTCACATATATGAAACAACTACAAAAAGTTCAGAGAATGGCATCTATATGCATCAGCGGTGCTCTGAAAACAACACCGTATGCAGCCCTAGAGACCATACTTCATCTTCTACCACTGGACCTGGTTGCCAAACAGACACCAGCCTGATCGGCTATAAGACTTAGAGAACTGGGAGTATGGAAAAGTATGACAACGGGTCACTCATCCATACTTAACAACTTCAACTTCATTCCATCAAGAACTGATTACTGCAAGCCCTCGCTTTCCTTCGAAGGAAGGTATGGTACGCTTATTCCGCCTAGAACATACTTGGTCAATGGTGCACCATGGAAACGAGTTATATATAAACGAATTTATATCTTCTCTGATGACTATCAGCCTGACTAGGCTGCAATAAAATCGTTGGAACAAGTAGCCACAAACTCTAAAGTAGCCAAAGAATGCCGTGCTTCATTAGGTGAAATGTCGAACTATTTCAGCATCAATCTAATATGGATACCTGGGCATAAAGGCATAAAAGGTAATGAAAAAGCAGATGAGCTCGCTAGAAATGGGACACGAGCGCCACTAATTATGGTGAGCCCACCGGGTATCCCGTTAGCGACTCTCAAGCTGCTAATCAGTAACAATATCATATAAAAAGCCAACACTAGGTGGGCTGAACTCTCGACATGCAGAGCATCAAGGCTTATCTGGCCGACTCTAGATCTCGGGCGATCGAGAGCCCTTCTCTCGCTGGCAAGACCAGAACTAGCCACAATAGTGTCTGTCATCACAGGGCACTGCTTCATAGGCAGACATGCCTACAGGTTAGGAGTTATCTCAAATGACTTCTGTAGAAGCTGTAGGGACGAGGAAGAGGAAGAAACCATCTCCCATCTTCTGTGCTCCTGTCCTGCGCTAGCCAGAAGAAAGCACAAATATTTAGGCTCTTTCTTCTTTCATGAGCTTGACGACCTGTCAACGACTGATGTCAAGTTGGTTCCATTATTAATAAAAGCCTGTGTGCAGCGGTATCACAATGGACCTATCTGGTCTAAGTGAGCTGGCGTATGTATTTCATATACACCGGCTGCCGCCTCTACCGAACCTAACCTATGTATATATGTGTTAAAGTATTATTTTCTACCTAAGGTCAGGCACGTAGCCAAGGGGGAGATGGTCTCCAATGCTAAAACCCACCAAAGGTTCAAAGGCAAAACACAATATTTTATGGCAAAAAAAAAGTTACGATAATGATAAAACTTATTTTAAAAAAAGTGCCTTAACGCTTTAAGTCACTGTATTGACTAAAAGCTTGTGTGACAAACCTTACCCCTATCTGTCATTCTTCTTTGGGTACCTATTATTTTTTGGCTCTCAACATTTTCTTTAAACATACCTACCCCCTATCCGTCACTCTTATTTGGATCCCCATACAAAAAACACAAAAACTGCAAAAACTGTCGAAAATAGATTATATCACTCGCAAAAGAAATATTAGAGGGGTTAAATATATGAGCTGGTCCTATTATTTTTCGCCCCTCAACATTTCTTTACTTACCCTCTACCCAGCATCCTTCCTTAAGGTCCCAATACAAAAAACAAAAAATGTACAAACTGTCTAAAATAGTCTATATCTCTCAAAAATGGACTCCTAGAGGGGTCAAATATATAAGCCGGTCCTATTATTTTTTGACGCTCTACAATTTTTCTGAACACACCTTACCCGTATCTGCCAATCTAGAAGTAGCCGCATGCCGTTTGTGTTAAGTACTTACCACGCAGACACTACTAACAGTATCGTATGTTTTTGTAGAACGGTACAGAATCATAATGTTTATGCTAATTTTTTATTCCATTTAGTGTTTGCGTTCGTGTACACAAACATATACGCTACGGAATGATGAGTCATGCTTGCAACCGAACACTAAAATAACGTTCTGTTTATTTTCGTATCCTGTTCCGCATAGATTAGATAAGCTTTTTTTATAACAATACTTGAAAGTAACTAGTACTTATAATTTAAAAATTATTAAGACTGAACTAGTGCTGGTAATTTTTTCTTTTTAATTAGTAAACTAACTAGCAATTTAACTTGTTAGCAACGCGTCATGTGTAAACATTATAAATAAAAATATTCTAAGTTGTAAACTGATATCGAAGTACTAAAAATGTAGGTTTAACAAGTCTTTGCTCGGTGTCTTGTATCAGTTTTAAGATCTTAGTTTTGGGATTTTATTTAATTTGACTTACTTTATTTCTGTCTGCGTCCGAGCGTAGCGGATCCTCTGCAGCCAACATTGCCGATGAGAACATGATGCAGCATAAGATAATGTTGCCAAAGTGACTGTGATTGCACAACCAGTGACAAAAAACGCGAAATCTGAATTTGATTAAAAGTTTTTTATATAAATAAAAAAAAAAAAAACAAAACATTATTTATATTAAAAAATATGTTCATATTTATATATAGATGTATATATGAAAAGCAACATTTACTATTATGTTAGGCTACAAGACCATTATTATTAAAGCAAAAGCTTGCATTTTTACAAGGCAATCTTTTAAAAGTTTTATTAAAAAATGTTAGTAACATTTAAAAAAATTAAATTATTCCAGGTAAGCTTTTATTTGACACTTTTTTATGGAGTTCTTTGGAGTTTAAGGTGTTGAGTGACTTTTTTAGAATCAAAAGTATTATTTACAGAATGCAAAAAAAAAACTACACCTAAATTTAAAGCTTTTTTTAAGTCGCGATTTAACATTTTATAATAGTGAACGTCGGAGCCTTACTTAATATGGGTTTTAATTAAGTTACTAACATAGAGTGAAAGAAAACTTCTAAACTTCTTTGACATATTTGTGTTCACATACACTATTTGTGTAAGATTTTATGAGAAATATTTTTGTATAATATTTAAAAAACTAAACTAAAAAAGGTAAAAAACGCACTTTAAAGTACTCGTAGAGGATTAAAATATTCTATGAAAATGTTTTTTGTAAAATTTCGTTATGTCACTTTCGACATCTTCTGTACATCTACTTCTGTGGAGTAAAATAATATATAGAAAAAAGCCCTAATATATAAAAAGCTACAATCCCTATGCCAAATATTAATACCATGGTGTAGGCAGCAGAGAACTGCGCAAGCCTATTCATTTGCAACTTCAAGTACTTGCTAAATTTATGAATACAAGTGCGCTTGAACTTGATAATTTTCAATCAAGTTCAAGTATACTTGAAATTAGTCAAGTCGACGTCAGCTTGTTGGCCGAATTTATGAACGCGTGATCTACGACACGAAGTAAAAACAAGCGGCAGCAGACTTGAAACGTACGTCATAGAGATTGAAAAGCTTGAATTTGTTTGTGAATTTATAACTAACTCAACTTACTTAAGAAAAGTATAGTTAAAGAAAACTTTGTTGGGCGCAAGGGTGTATCGAAATAAATAGTCTTAAAAATATTTTGTGAAAAATATGGGTAGCTGATAAGGGTAGTCCTCAAAAATGTTTTCTTCGTGCTTTTTTTTTTAAATATTTTGTGCTGTAAATCGGGTCAATTATTTGGAATCTGATGTGTTTCGACGTCCCCCCCTAAAAATGTGCAAAATGGGGAATTTATAGACCCCAATTTTTAAGCGTCTCAGAAATGCTTCCCCCTTCGAAGACCCCAAATTTTTATTATTTTTTACCTATTTTGCTTCCCCTTCGAGCTATGGCACTTTTTCTATTTTTTCGAAGATTTTCCGAGAATTTTTCGAGGATTTTTCGATATATTTCGATTATATGTTGTTCCATATCTCGAAAGGGAAGCAAAATAGGTAAATCTAACCAATTTTTGGGGGTTCCTATTTGAGGAAGCATTTTTGAGACACACAAATAGGGTGTATATTAGCCCCCTATTCGACATATTTTTAGGGAGGTACCGAAATACGTGTATGACTTACAATTTGACATACAGTGGAGAGTTAAACACGTGTTTCAACGTCCCCCCAAAAAATGTGCAAAATGGGGGATTGATTAACCCTCTATTTATGCGTCTCAGAAATACTGCCCCCCTTTGAATCCCCCAAAAAATGGTAAATATTTACCTATTTTGCTTCCCCTTCGAGATATGGCCCTTTTTCTATTTTTTCGAAGATTTTTCGAGGATTTTTCGATATATTTCGATTATATGTTGTTCCATATCTCGAAGGGCAAGCAAAATAAGTAAAATCTAAACAATTTTTGGGGGTTCCTATTTGAGGAAGCATTATTGAGACACACAAATGGGGGGTTATTAGTCTCCCATTCGACATATTTTTAGGGAGAAACCGAAACACGTGTATGACTTACAATTTGACTTACAGTGGAGAGTTAAACACGTGTTTCAACGCCCCCCCCCCCTAAAAATGTGCAAAATGGGGGATTGATAGACTCTCTATTTATGCGTCTCAGAAATGCTGCCCCTTTTGAATCGCCCAAAAAATGGTTAATTTTTACCTATTTTGCTTCCCCTTCGAGATATGACACTTTTTCTATTTTTTCGAAGATTTTTCGAGGATTTTTCGATATATTTCGATTTTATGTTGTTCCATATCTCGAAGGGCAAGCAAAATAGGTAAAATCTAACCAATTTTTGGCTGTTCCTATTTAAGAAAGCATTATTGAGACACACAAATAGGGGGTTATTAGTCCCCCATTCGACATATTTTTTGGGAGGAACCGAAACACGTGTATGACTCACAATTTGACTTACAGTGGAGAGTTAAACACGTGTTTCAACGTCTCCCCCTAAAAATGTGCAAAATGGGGGTGTGATAGATCCCCTTATTTGTGTGTCTCAAAAATGCTTCCTCCTATAGTAACCCACAAAAAATGATTAGATTTTGCCTATTTTGCTCCCCCTTTGAGATATGGAATTTTATAATCTCAGAACAACATCTTCATAACATCAGAATACAAATAATTGATCCGAAGACAGCAAGCTTTCCCAATTTGAACTATTTGAACTATTTGGATACTTGTAAGCTTATAAGCTTTTGCCGAACATATCAATCATTTGAAGTATTTTCCCGAAAATTTCAAGCACTTCAAGTTTTTGTGCACAGCAGAGCAGTAAAGCTGCTTGCGATTGATTAGTTTGATACGAAACTTGCTTTGCTTGGTTTTTTCAAGTTCAAGCCGAGTGAATTTTCAAGTACTTGAAAAAGCTTGATTTTTCAAGCTAAGCTACGAACTGTTCACGTATATTCGTTCTATCAAAGAATATACGTTAAAAAAATTGGTTGAAATCGTACAAATGCTGTTGAAGGATTTCGATTTCAGAAAAAATGTCTCGCCGCCTTATCTAATCCCGCCCTTTTCCTATATAAAACTACTCATTATACCAAATAATATATGTGTGATCAGATTTAAAGTGCTACGCCCACCCTTTGTCTACACCGAAAAAAAACTTAAGACAAATGAACAATAAGCTTATGTAAATTAAATCAATGGCTTCAGCAATTTGGTGCCTTTTATTAAGTTCTTGGTCAAGACAACCAAGATTTATTTGTTGATATATCGAATTAAATTGGAATGACAGACTGTCGATATTTTGTACAATTTAACATTTATTTGTTATATACAAGCCTTTTTATATAATTTAACATAAGTTTAAGTGATGATTAAATCAAATTTTAAACATAGCTTTTGTGTACCTTAACAAGAATTTTCTCAATCTTACAAACTTCATCTTTAACAATTCAAACTATTTATTTTTGTAGAAATTATCGATGTTTTTATTTGAAAACCATGTTTAGCTTGCACAAATACTTTTTTCATTACACATTAGTTTTACCACTCAGTATATTTTTCTTTCACAAAAGCCAACTTGTGTGTTCTTACTATGGTTTTTTCTCTCCCACTTTTCTCTCCACTGAAAAATATGTGCGCGAAATTAAAATATATATATTAGATGGCCGGTGTAAAAGTAGGCGTGGCAACATTTATATACTATATCGTGTCCTCCACTTGGGCCCATAGCACCTAAGCACCAAGTTCCACTATCAAAACATGTGAATTTCAAAATTATGATTTCTGAAAAGTGGGCGTAGTTATAGTGTAACCACACCCATTTTTAGTTCAGTTGTCGATTGTAACCATTACCCGGAGCGCTTTGTTACGCCGCGGGAGAGTTCCCCCAGAGAGTTGTATTCATAAAAAACTTAGCAAGTAAATGAGTACTCCTAACATAAAGAATACAATAAAAAATCTTGCAACACAACAAAACAAAATCAATGCTACAAAGAACGCTGCTCCATGATATCCAATCATAATGACACTTAAAAATTATCTGCACTACTCTTCAAGAATTTGAGTGAGCTTTTTTAAAAGAGTTTTAGTTGTGACCAGGAAACGAAAATAGATGCTAAACGTACACTAAGAAAAAGGATTGTTTACAAAAAACTTACTGCAAGTATAATATTTCGTATATGCTTTGCTGCAGGTATACAACTATTCATTGAGCATAAATCTACTTGCAGCAAAAATAATAATAAATTATATTTTTATATATATAAAACTATTTTAAGATGTTTACTAAAAGAATAAATTGTAAAAAAGGGAGCAAAAAATTGTTTTATTTGCTGCAAATACCTCACAAAAAAAAAACGACACAGTTTCGATTAAATCGTAAGTGTGGACGTATAATTTTTTTGTTTGATATATTTGTGGTTAAAAATAAATATAATGGAATCATTTGTTTAATAAATTCAAATAAATATTTCGGAATAACATTAATTTATTATTTTTCCTGCAGTACAGAACTTGTATATATTTTTTAAATGAATATTTAAATTTGAACAAGCAACATATATTTTTAATATGCATAAACAAAATTAATTCAATAGTTTCGAACTTATTATATTTTAAAATAAATTAAGTTTTTAATAGCAAAACTACCATACCTGAAGATTAACAAAAACCATAACAAACTAAAAAACGAAAAAAATATATGTATGCAAATATTTCATACATACGTATAAATAACTACAACATAAGTTAATGTTACTGAAAAATATTCGTAAAACGATTCTTGATTTATATAATGGTTTATATGTAGTAGCGATGCGATTTTTAAATACCAAATATAAAATTATATAACGAACTATGCATCGCTTCTTTGTATTGCAAAGTTTTATTTTCTGTGTTCATCAGGCGGACAAACCGACCCCAACAGTTATTGATTGGAGTCTGCCAGCAGACTGAAAGTTTTTTAGCGGCGCAAGCATTTATATACGTATGCATTGCTTGTAAAGCCCTGAGAAATTCATAAAACGATTCTATTCAACAAACAACACGATGTTGCGTTCGAGATTTCGGCACGAACTAAAGCAACAAGCATAAAAACGTCAGCAGCAACTGAATCATCAGTACAAAATGTGAATTTTTCTTCTTTTCTTTTGCTATCTTTGTTGCTTTGTTAAAGAAGTGATAAAATCCACAGTTAGATATTTGTTTTATGCACAAAATAGCTGATATTTTGGCATAAATTTTATCTTTGCACGAGGAATATTAAAAGCCATATGTATACCTAAATTGTCCCCCAAAAAACGTTAGCATCACCTTGAAAAAATTTGTGAAAATACCCCCATCCAAAACAACGCTGTAAGACGTAATTCTACGTAAAACAACTAAATGGCCATTTCAGCCCTTGAAAGGACTTTGACCGAGCTTCTTATGATCAATTGTGTTTTGTGTGTTGTGTAATGTTTGAACACAAATGATCGAGAACTGGACCTACCAGCTTTATGCTGACTCCGAACGTCTTATGTTCTCAAGAAGCTTTTCATGGCAGATTTTTACTCTCTGAGGTTTACCATTGTCTGCAGGGAGGCGACGGCCGAACAGAAAAATTAATTCAATTGAAAAAAAATTCCTATGCCAGGTGAGCCTCAAACCGGGCTCTCTGGCATACGGGCCACACACACTACACACTGCACAACGGCCGCCTATGCTCCATTGCTCCATGTATGAAGTGATATATTTCTATGCATTAATTTTTTTAAAATATATGTATGTATTAGACATCTGCACGAAAACATCCGAACGCCTCTTCAAAACATCCCAGTCGGAAAGGTGCTTAAGGTGCTTACCAAATAGTTAATGTTTTCCCTTAGCTTATGGTGTTAAAAAAAAGGACCATGCGAAATTAAGTATGTTGTTTGTTACATTTCGAACACCATACATTTTCGCTTACGATTGCAACTTCAAAAAAAAAGCACGGTTAAGCCGGCCATGTCTTCGTGTAATCATTTCTATATGTACTCTATTTCCTTAAGTAAGAGGCATGCAGCGGTATGCTGACATAACGGTTATTGATTAATGTTACGAAGATATGAAAATTAGCGAAAACCAAATTAAAAACAGTGCTTACAATTTCCGTTGTGGAGAAGGTTTAAATGTATTATGTGTACGACGTATATCAATTCAGCACGGGCGCCTTACGTTTTCATGCATAAATCCTACTTATTAAATAAAGTGCATTAGAATGGAAACACGAATGATTCCGATAGTCGATAGTACATTCCCTGCACTTTATTTTAGTAAAGGAAAACGTAACGGAAGTCCTTTCAAGGGCTGAAATGGCCATTTCGTTTTTCTTTTTTTTTTTTTTTAATTTCATAGTTAGAAAATTTTAAAATGATGTTTGTTATAATTATTGTTATATTGTTATATAATTATATATTATTATATAATGTCTTAAACATCAAGTCACAAGATGCTTGAGACATTTTTCAATGATGCTTGACATAAGTAATTTCATGTTAGGAAATTGTTTGAATAATATTTGGTATAACTTTTTTCATACTTGGAAAATATGTTAAAAATGTGTGACTCAAGTCATTTCGTATTAAGAACTGTTTAAGATATATTTGCCGTAAGTATTTGGGTAATTTGTGAAAGTATGTATATCAAAGATATTTGCCACAAGTAGATGCAAATATTCTGCAAACATCTTTGTATTCAAGGCTATTATACTTGTGGCAAACAAATTTGTTTTCTTAGTGTAGCGTATGTTAGGATAATGTAGCGTATACCTAGAGGACAGAACGTTAACATTGTGTAGCTTAGGTGACTTTACTCAATACTCTGTAGCGTTATAGTTTGTGTACTTGAACGCAAACACAAACAATACACTACGATTGCATAAAAATAAGCATAATTATTATCATTCCGTTGCGTAACTACACTAAAAGAACCGTATGCAGTCCGGTCTTTAAGAGACAAGGAGAGCACAGAGAGAAAATAGGTTAATTGTGCTTGCAAATGATTCATTAAAAATTTCTCGCTTGCGACAAACTTAATTCACTACAATTCTTGCACTCGCAGGTCCTATTATTTTTTCACCCCTATATTTTTTCTCAACACACCTCTCTTATCTGACACCCTTTTGGGAGTCTCCTCCTATGAAAACAGAAAACAGATAAATGCTCCAGATAGTTTATATCTCGCAAATGGACTCCTACAGGGGTTTTATATATAAGCTGGTCCTACTAACTTTTGCCTCTCAACACTCTTACCCTCTATCTGCTATCCTTCTTTGGGTCACCATACAAATGAAGGGACGCCTAGAGGAGTCAAATATATAAGTTAGTCCTATTATTGTTTGCCCCAAAATATTTCCTTCCAACACACTTCCCCCTATCTGCCACCCTTCTTTGGGTCTCCATACAAAAAACACAAAAATTGTCGCAAATAGTTCATATCTCCCGCAACTGGACTCTTAGAGGGGTCAAATATATGAGCTGGTCCTATTATTTTTTCTCCACAGTATTTCTTTTGAACACACCTAAACCCTATCGGCCATCTTTCTTTGGGTCCCCATACAAAAAACACAAAAACTGTCGCAAATAGCTTATTTCTCCCGCAACTTGACTCCAAGAGGGGTCCAATATATAAGCTGGTCCTATTATTTTTTGCCCACAATATTTCTTTGCAACACACCTACCCTCTATCGGCCACCTTTCTTTGGGTCTTCATACAAAACACACAAAAACTGTTAAAAATAGTTTATAACGCCCACAACTGGACTCCTAGAGGGGTCAAATATATGAGCTGGTTCTATTATTATCTGCACCTCAACATTTCTTCTCAATACACCTACACCGTATCTGCCATGGAAACACTTCTAACACTACCGTACGTTTTCCTGTCGAACGGTACAGAATGATAATGCTTATGTTAATTGTTTCAGCCACCGTAGTGTGGTGTATGTGTTTGCATTCCTGTACACAAACGAATGATGAGTCATGCTTTCTACGGAACACTAAAATAACACCGTTTATTTTCGTTCCCTAGTTGTGGCTCTCTCTCTCTCTCTCCCACTAAGCCACAAGGAAGATTTAGAAAAACGTGTGAATGTTTTCGAGTAGATTTTTAAAAAAATGTTTGATTCGTTTCCGGCAAAAAGCAGTTCGGTCATAAGTCATCATAATTTGTTATTTATTTTTATAAGGAAAACTATATCGTCTCTTATAAGGATAACTATATAACTCTTTATTATTCGCAAGTGAATCACACGTAAAACTTTTTTTTGTTGAATGCGCAAGAAAAAACAAACAAAATAACAACTTTAACAAAAAAAAAAGAATTTTCTGCCATAAAAGGTACATAAACGGGTATGGCAGGGGGGAGGAGGGAAGGGGGTCTTAAATTTTTGGCATTCTGTTGATGATATTGGCATTGGTTATACATTTATGGATCAATCCACTGTGTATTTTTTTTAATGGAGCAGCGAACTTGGGGCTTATATTGGCTTGGATATAAGCAAAAGCAACACAAAATAAAATTAACTAAAAACCTGTTATTTTGTGATAAAATGAAGAACGCAGATCCTGCCGGAATTGGTTGAGTTTTTGTTGGAGCATTATTCAGCTCGGATGTACGTCGAGGACGTGCTGAAATAAAACCTTCATCTGTGTGGCCGGGTTCGTTTTTTTTTTTTTTGAATTGAAATAGGTTGTGAATAATTTAAAAAAGAGTGTTTAGTTATTGTTTAGTGTTTAGCGTTAAGTTTTTTTTTTTTTTTGTTTTTAAGAAATGAAATAGTATTGGGCAAGTTTATAATCCAAACATTTTAAATTATTAGTACGTGTAAGGAGATTGTTTGTTTGTGTTTATGTAGTATGTGGGTGTGTCAGTGAAGAAAATAAGAATATATTAATAAATAAATAAATAAAATATATGCTGAAAAAAGATAACTTTGCAAAAAATTAACAATTAATGCCTACCTATATAAAAAAAAACAAAAGTGACATACCAAAGAATAAATAACTTAAATAAAATTTCTAAAATATATGAGACTTAAATGTAAAGTGAAGCAATATTTGTTCAGAAACCACAGTTTGCGCGCGTCTTGATTCGCCGCTGCCCCTAACTTATATTTTCAGCAGCCGAAAAAAAAGTTGTCTAAAGGCTGCCCATAGAGTGCACACCGATGCGGACAGGTTAGCAGACAGGCGTATCTCTGTCTCGCTTGTTCTCATTTGTTTGTTTTATGCTCACCTGTCTACTAACCAGTCCGCATCGGCGATCCCTCTTAAGGCAGCCTGACATATCAACGTTTCATGTTTGTATAAGTTTTGAATAAATTTACATTTGAATAAATTTACAAAATGTGTAAAAATTTTTTTTTTTTTTGTGAAGTATTTAAGTTTTAGTAGTAGTGGTAGTAGAACTAGCAAAAAAGTAGTAAAATGTTGCCCTTAACGCGTAAATGTGGTTTACCTGTTGGTGTGACTAAATATAAAGAACGAGCTGCCACGCGGTATTGGTTTCTTATTCTTCTTAATGCTGACTGCTGATAGCCGTCTGGGACGTGCGGTAGCCTGTGGTGATGCTTCAGAAGTGGATTCTATAAGTTATTATTTTGCTTGTGCTTCTTTTGTTTTTTTTTTTTTTTTATTATGCAAGGAAGCGCATAGACTTTACTTAAGATAGACTTATTCATCTTTGTGAATATAACTATCTATAAATATTCAAATAAAAACTTTCTTCTTGACAATAAATAACATAAATAAAAGAAAATAAAAAAAAAATTGATAAAAGCATGCCATAAATTTATATAAATACTTAATTTATAAAATTGTGCGGCACTTTCTCTCAGTCGTAAGCACAAAATTTATCCAGAAATTGACGTCAAAATGCAAAAATCAGAAAAATTTTAGAGACCAGTAGTTTTGGCATATTGAAAATATATATATACGTATATATATAAGCGATAAATCATAACAAAGATCTATTCTTCGTACTCGTTTCTACTTAATCGGTCATAGAAGAGATATATTATTAAATTCTTGGCTTTTAAGGTATTATTACAGTTTCGGATAGGGAAAAAGTGAGCAATTTTCTAAAGTTAATAACTTGGGCCCTTTATTAGACATTAACATATTTTTTTTTTAAATTTGTACATCTTTGAAGATGGAAAAAAAATAACAAAAAAATAATTTTCATAATTTGCATGAGCTATAAATGGCTAGATATTTGAATGAGTTATAAGGGCGAAAGATATTGAAATATTTTTACCATCTCTTACAGTTACCCTACAATAAGCAATTTTTTTATGCAACAAGTGTGAATATATATCGTGATGGTAAAATTGTTTACAAATAGTAAATTTTGAAAAATTTCTGTTATTTTGACATCAAAATTATTGTGATTTGTGTACAACGACAACGATTTGTGTATGAAAATTCGTTGAATCAGAAAAATAACGGTACACAAGAACTTTTTCTAATATTTTTCACGGACAGTATGTTAAAAAAATGATGACCGCTATTATGACATCAAAATTATTGTAATATATAGAAAACTATAAATTTCTATATTTTTAATATAGAAATTTCTTTCCGTGCAACGCATTTTCTTAAAGCAAGGCCATTGCCTCAGAATGAGAAAAAAACAATTGCAATTTCATGTTTAGTTTGTACAAGCTAAATTTTCATTGATTGAAAGTTAAATTAAATGCCTTTGCAGAAACTGTTAGCTCACCAATTGAAGTTTTTATGTTGTTTTCAAAAAACCTTTAAAATATTAAATTTTTGCTCAAAAAATAGCCAATCATTCTTTTTATTGTACATTTTTTTATACATTCTTTCATATGGCATATCATTGATTTGCAAAAATTGTTTGATTTTACACATAATTCAATAAGTATTTCACTATCATCGAAAATTATGAGCTTATGATTTTTTTGATAAAAATAAAATTTTTCGAATTGCTGTTTTTATATGTTTTTTGCAAAGTTGTACAGCTTAAAAAATAATTTCTGTAAAAAAAATTTTAAAATATTTGAAACCACTGCAAAGTTATATACACAAATCTATGTTTTAAGCCATTTCCTTCATATATGTACATCCTATATATTAATGCACAAAAATTAAATGTTGTCGTACACTTTTTTAATATTTATAATTTAAATAAGGGACTGAAACTTTTATTATTCGAAAAGTGCTGTACCACAGATCAAGGTTGATTTATAAGGTTGTCGCAGGGCTGATCGCACTCTCTTCTCAGTACCCATAATTGTCAAAACCAGCCAATTTTGCGAATGACTACGAAAGAAAAACGGATGATAATAGAGAGCACTTGCAGATTTTCTATGAGATGTCAACTTCGATTTGACAATTATGGGCACTCGCTCTCTCCCTTGCGACAACCTTATAAATCAACCTTGCCACAGATGTGCCGAAAAATAAAAAATTAAATATATCATGTCATTATTGCATTTCAAAATAACCGTATGCATACTCATACTCGTGGCTGTAGTTTGAATCTCTCTGCCTGTCTTACTCGAGAGCAATAACAAAAAAAAAATAAAAACGTTAAGCAAACAAGTTATGCAGAGGTGCATGCTCCACTTTCGGACACCGACAAAATTTGTTTTGCAAAATTTGTTCTCATCCAAAAACTTCAAGCAACCGGCAAATTATTTTCAAGGTCCAAAGCCGAAAACAATTTGGACAACTGGCAAAAAACAGGTTTTGAACAGAAAACAGAAGAAAGAATGTGTAGCATACCGTGGACAAATCAATGAGAGATAGAAAAAGCTGGCGAAGCTTCAAAACTTTGAAAGACAAGTATCTTAAGTGAGACAAGCTGCAGACAAGTACTGTTGCTGTATCTCTCTCCTTCTCTCCTTCTCTCTCTCTCTCTCTCTCTCTCTCTCTATCTCTCTCTCTATCTCTCTCTCTATTTTTGTTAATCGCATTCCATATTTGTTCGCCAACCAAAAATTGTAATCAATAGTGATTTTTATTTATGTACATGCAATTGCAGTGCTTATATTTGCAGAATTTATTATGTTTAATATTAGGCAACATTATCAATATATTAATACTTGAACACAAAAATTAGACATGTTTTTTACCCACTTTAAAGACAACACTTTCGAATGAAACTAGAAATAGAGATGGGCAAAAATTAGAAATTTAAAACATATTTTTCCCTCATATAAGAGAAACAATAACAAAATACAAAGCCACACAGCTCTGTTGAGGCTTTTGACTTTTTTTTACTCTTTGTTTAAGCCACACAGCTCTGTTGAAAGTAGAATGCAAGAGTGAAAAAAAAATGAAAATTTTTGTGGTTGTTGTTGTTGTCTTTGTGGTTGTTGTTTTTTCTTTTCTAGCGTTTTGGAAACACTCGATCAGCGTTGCTGATACAAAATACAAAAAAATGGCGTCTCAATAGAAGTGCATATTTTTATTGCATTTGAAAGTAGACAGGATTCGATTTAGTATTAATCGAATTTCAAAGTAAGCAATTTTCAAAAATTTTTCCAAAATATCACAAAATTTAAATCGTACCTTCCGCTCATTACGAAAGTTAAAACGTTTTTCCCCAAAGGGACAACAAGAAACAACAAAAAAATACATAGCGACACAACTCTGTTGAACATCGTTGTTGTAGCATACTCGAGGAAAAGTAGAATGCGAGAGTGACTAGACACTTCTCAAAGAACTCCGCTGGCCGACGGCCACTGAAAGCGTTCTTTCTGTTCAGGATATGATTTGGTGAGTTCAGCAAAAATAGAAAAAAAAACTGATTATACCACTTGGCTACATTGTATTATCCTGCTTATACTCTAAATTTGTATTCCGAGTAGTTCAAAATTGGAACAACTTCAGAACTAAGGAATAGGCACAAAAAACTGGCTATTTTTCATTGAATTTGAGAAAACAAAATTTTTTCAATATATGATAGTGACCTCTATTTTTGTGCGAAATACCAAAATTTGCCAAAATTTATGTTTGTAAATGGTCTTTCATTGTTAGGGGTGCGTCATTTATTCTAAGGCTTGATGGTTTTTTCAAAAGCAGCCTAACAACCACTCAAAGAAAAAGGGATGGTATAGAATTTATGTTAAATATGGTATAATAGAATAACATTAGACGACTGTAACGTGTCATAAAGGATTTAGATATTTTTGAAGCTCTTGTAAGTTAGGAATTTTTATTTAACAAGAAATCAATTTTTTTTTTCTAATAAGAAACAATAAAAAAATATATTTTTCAACGTCTGTATTAAATTTTGTGGTACGACTTGAGGGTAGAAATGTAAAAAATTAAAATACAAAGTAAATAACATAGTACCTAATAAATGACCACCTATGAATATAT
The DNA here is from genome assembly GCA_914767935.1 of Coremacera marginata. Classification (NCBI taxonomy): domain Eukaryota; kingdom Metazoa; phylum Arthropoda; class Insecta; order Diptera; family Sciomyzidae; genus Coremacera; species Coremacera marginata. The sequence continues at coordinate 5,571,774 of OU612048.1, forward strand.
CTAATACATAAGCATACTCAGAAATATATGTCTAGTACATATTACGTATCATCTTATAACATACCATCTTGTTCCTCTTCATAGAATTCACGTTCCTCTTCTTCTAGTCGTATTTTAAGCTCAGACAGAGTTTCGTCGTCACTGTAATTTGCAAAAAAAAAAAAAAATTAATGAAGCAATATTTGACACACAACTTCTTAAAATTATGTTTTTTTTCAGTTTTATCATCGGATCTACGTAGATGTTTTTATATAGTTATATTTCAGTGTAACGAGTGTAAAAACTTAGTAACTGTTTTATTGATTTTGAGAATGATTATTCTGTTGAATAGAAATAATTAAATAAATTTGAGAAAGGTCTTGAAATTTTCTATAACCCTTCAAGACCCTTCGATTTCTAATCGAATCTTCTGCTTAAACAAGCTTAAAAGTAAAGCAGTAAAAGTGCTTTTTGACGACGATGACGACAACTTTTACTATTATTTGCAAATGACTTTTTCTGTTTTATTTGGTTTTTGAAGAGAGTCAATATATATATATTGATATAAATGGAAACTTACAGTTTTTCATCATCCATATCCTGTCCCTCCATGTCCATGTCCATGTCCATATTGTCATCGTCACCCTCAATTGGTGTTGGACTATGCGACTTTTGTTTATTGTCCTCATTCTAAAAACAAAATCATCAATAAGTTAAATTGTTTAAACATTATTATACAGTACGTACCTCTTCTTCCTTATCAACGGCCGTTAATGAGTCCGCATCGGCTAAATTGTCCACAGCAATGGCCAAGAAGACATTCAGCAGTATATAGTTACCACAAATAAAAAGAATTATAAAATAAATACAGGCCAACACTCCAAAAGAACGCACGCCACCATAGGCGCGAATACCATCGTACATAACAGCGTTCCAATCCTCGCCCGTTAGTATCTAAAAAAAAAGAAATTAATTTAATAAATAAACTTGCACTTAAACGATTTTGCATAAGCTTCTATTAATTTACCTGGAAAACAGTTAAAAGACTTTGCCAGAAACTGTCGAAATTTGAGCGTGGTTTTTCTTCCTCTGGATTAAAGTTAAATTTGCCACCAAAGACCTGCATACCTAGCAGCGCGAATATCACAATAAAAAGGAAAAGTAGCAGCAAAAGGGACGCAATAGATTGTATGGAGTTAAGCAAAGAAGCCACTAGGTTTGACAAAGAACGCCAATATCTAAGATAAGTTGAAAAAGCAAAGGAAAAAAAAAAATTCAATGTGTTAAATCTTTCAAATCTGTCAAATCTTTAAATAAAATCCGCATCAGCATCTAGGCTTTTATCTTACTTACTTGGTCACCTTAAAAACCCGCAGCAAACGCACACAACGCAAAACAGACACGCCTAGTGGTGGCATTATATGTGTATTGGTCATGATCATTTCGGATATGCTGCCGATAACCACAAAACAGTCGAAGCGATTGAATAAGGATACGAAATATCCCTGGAACCCAAGGCTATACATTTTCAAGGCCATCTCACATGTAAATAATGCAATGAAAAAGATGTTTGTATACTCTGTCAAAAGAGAAAAAAACGGGAAATGTTTTAAAACAAACTGTTACAGTAGGCTGGGCCAAAAATGTATTTCCTAAAAATGTTCGTAGGTCCCAAAAGTTTCCTCTTCATGCCTCTAACTCGTAAAAAATTCAAATCTCTCTGTTGCCTACCGGAGAGTACAACCGTTAACGAAATAAAAAAGTATAGACTTGCTCATATTTCAATCAAAGTATTTCTTATACAGTGGCTCACATCTTATTTTATGCAGTGCTTACTCTCAACTTTAAGGGTCTATAACATAGGCTCTCAAACTTTTTAGGTCTACCGCCTCTTTTTGAGTTAAAATTTTTTTCTGCGTCCCCCTCGGAAAAAACACCTCATTTTTTCGTAAAAACTGTGAAACAGAAAATGATACTTGCTTATTTTATTATTTACTAGCTAGAATACCCGGCTTCAAAAGGAGTGTGTTGCATTCAGGGTGTGTAAAATGTGTGAAACGTTATACACCTAACAATGCGCCATGATCAATAGATCCAAACTCAACCATAAATATTTTGTCAGTAATATAATTTTAATTTTAATACTTAATCCAGTCTTTATAAAAAAGAGGATATTAATCAATATAATTCAAATTATTAAATAAACCTATTTTAGCACTTAGATATCGCTTGCCAAATAGTCTGTGATTAAAACTTTATTAGATTTAGAAACGTGGTTTAAGCCCCGTATTGATTCGTTTTGAAAGTATACCATAATAAAGACGACTTTTTAATCTGAAAATTTGTATAAAAAAAAAAAGTATTTTTTTATCAATTTTCTGTTGTTAATACTGTCGTTTTAGCGAATATTACTTTTATTCATTTTGTACGAAAAAAGACTTCTATTTTTTTCATAAATTTTAATATGAAAAAATTTAACTATGAAATTTTCTTCTTTTATAAAGGGTGGTTAAATTTTAAGGGCCGATGTTGATTTTGAATAAAACACAAATTATTTAAGAAATTATTGTCATTTCTTTTAATTATGATAATATTGGTATAGTTCAATTATGTATGGAACAAAATATCGGCCAAATGGTCGTCGCGACCTCGGAGGCACACCTCCATCCGATGGTCCAAATTTTCGATGACGCTGAGGCATAAGTGAGGTTCTATGCTGTTAATGTGCCGAATAATCTCATCCTTTAGCTCTTCAATTGTTGCTGGCTTATCGACGTACACCTTTTCTTTCATATAACCCCAAAGAAAGAAGTCCAACGGTGTCAAATCACATGATCTTGGCAGACAATTGACATCGCCCCACTTGAGATAGCACGGCCATTGAATTTGTCGCCCAAAATAGCCATTGCTTCGTTAGCTGTGTAGCAAGTGGCACCGTCCTTATGAGACCACATATCGTCCACATTCATATCTTCCAATTCGGGCCATAAAAAGTTCGTTACCATCTCACGATAACGAACACCATTAATTGCCCAGTAATTGCCTGACTGGCCTCATTTTGGAAAAAATACGGCCCGATGATGCCGCCAGCCCATTAACCGCAATAAACAGTCACTCTTTGTGGGTGCATTGGTTTTTCGACAATCACTCTTGGATTATCATTTGCCCAAATGCGGCGATTCTGCTTATTGACGAATCCACTGAGGTAAAAATGTGCCTCATCACTGAAGATGATTTTCTTCGAAAATTGATCATCCACTGTTTCCATTGGATGTGGATCTTGCCACCATTCTGACCATTGATGACGCTTGAAATGGTCAAGAGGCTTTAGTTCTTGAGTCAATTGCACCTTGTAAGCATGTAAATGCAAGTCTTTATGCATAATGTCCATCAACGACGAGCGTGAGAGGTGCAATTGTAGGGCACGATGACGAGTTGACGTGGACGGCTCTTCAGCCACACTATCGCGAACAGCAGCAATATTTTCTGCAGTACGAGCTGTACGAGCTTGCACTGGTGTTTTCACATCTCCTACAGACCCGGTTTGCTCAAATTTTTGCACAATTTTTCCGATTGTACGCACATTTGGACGATTAAATTGACCGAAAAAATCACGAAGTGCACGATATATGCATTTTGATTTGAACGCCCATTTTCATGATAAGCCTGAATAACTTTAACGCAATGCTCGATTGAGAAATGTCAAATGAAATGCAGAAAAAATCTTGATGTTTAGGTGTGGTTCACCCTTTATTATATTTAGTGTCTGTTTTTAATATAAATAATTTTGTCTACCCAAAAAATTCTCGAATTCGCTCATTTGGATTTTTTTCGAATTCGTTTTGAATGCATAACGAAGCCGACTTTTTAATAAAAAAAAAATACTTTTAAGAAAAGTATTTTTTATTAACCTTCTGTTGTTAATTCGTCATTTTAGCGAAATTTTTTTTTATTAATAATACCATATTTTATATGAAATTTATATTTTTTCATAAGTTTTTATATACAAATATTTTTTGTGAAAATTGTATCTGCTATTATATTGTTTCGTATCTGTTTCTTATATCAGTTATTTTTACTCATAACTATTTTCTAGTTTCTTATGTGAAAACGACTTCACGAAACATTCTCTGATTCTCTAATATAAATTTTTGCGAACTTGTTTCGAATCCGGGATGGCGAACCCGAGATATCGTATTCGTTTCGAATTGGTGCATGTATTGATGCATACGTTAAATACCACAGAATTCGACGTCAAGTATTCTGATATGCGAAAAACATAAAGTTTAACTCTTTGAGCACTAAAAATACACTAAGGTACAAGAAAAAAAAAAGTCAAAAATATTTTTCTTTTTTGTATTATGATAAATGAGGCTGGTGAGGACTAATTGAAGCAGCTGTACTTTAGAGCTATAACATCAAATTTGAGTGGGTTGAATTTTGACCCAACACACCACAAAGGTTAAATTTTCAGTGGTTCAAACTTGGTTCATGCTATTTCAAAGAGTTAAAATAAATATAATAGGAAAAGAAAAGAAGTTAGTTATCACCCTTTGCTGCGCCTTCTTGTGTCTTGTACTACAGCGCCGCCTGGTGTTCAAGATATAGCAAAACATATAGCGCCAAAAGACTCACCGTACCCAGGAACCAATTATAGAAATTATGCTAATCGGATGAGGCTTAGATTTTTTTTTTTGCAATATTTCCAGATTGAGCAAAACAGATAATGTCAAAACACTTGCCGAACTCCTATATACCTATACCAAATAAATTTTCAAAATTCGACAGACTAGTATCTGACAGAGCTGTAAAAGAATGCAATCATTTGTAATTTTAAATCATGTGATTTATATTCAATCTGAATGCATTCTTATTTTCAAATCATTGATTGGGATTTAAATGATTTTAAATCGCAAATGATGGCATTCTTTTACAGCTCTGGTATCCGAAGTGAGACATAATACGTGGCTATTACTAAATTTGAAAATATTGTGTCCATACTTATATGCAACAAATTTCTCTTAGTTTTTTCTTATTAGTTTTGTTTTTGAAACAGTATTTGGGATTTTTTTACATGTGCACGAATCAGTTTTGACATTTCTAATTTGCCAACCGGTTGCAGCACTGTCAGCAGCCACTGTCACAGTCATACGTTTATTCACTTCGCTTCAAACTTTTATTTGCTTCACAATTTAAAAGCATCTAATAGACAGGGTGATTGAATCCCTTGTTTTTATCTCCTTATTTAGAGCGACAGGCCACTGAGGAAATATTATATTACAAAATATGTGATATTCGGAAAAATTTGATTATTGTGTGAATAGTCTGCACCAAAGAACTGCATGCGTGCCTTCACTAACATATGAGCACTCGTTGAAAATGAGAGTAGCGAGCGTGAATCGTATTCTCTATCAACGAATAAACAAAATGCGCACTCGCTCAAGAAGTAAGCTTCGCTAAGCTTGCTATTCGCTACTGAGACTCAGAGAGACAGAGCTTAGAGACTCAGCCTCTGAAACGAATCGTAGCAAGTCATCTACGCATTTTGCTTCTGCGCTAGTTTTAACTACGCTGATGTTTATCGTGCATATGTTGTTTATTATTAAGGCAATGTTTGCTGCAAGTTCATTATTTTAATATTAAATTTATGAATATTTAGATATGTTTATAAAAAAAATTCAATATAATTTAAGATTGTTGTTTGTCTGCTTGTTTAAATTATATTTTAAAATTTTTTTGCACCAGCGACAAAACCAATGTCTTTTATAATAGTTTTATCTTCTTTCTGGATTTCACTATAAAATTTCCAAACATCACTTTTAGCGTTATATTTAATTAATTCTTGGTAGTTCATTTTTATAAAAAAAAAAAAAAAAAAAAATGCACAAAAAACAATGTTTATTGACAAATTCAGTTATATTCATTGAATGCCGTCGATTTCAATTACGAATATCATAAACATTAGATAAAAAAGATTCAGCCGCACATGATTTTTTCCCAATAAGACTTGCGGCGTCAATGGAATGTGCAGAGCAATATGCAAATTTTGCTCCTTGACTCGCACAACTCTCAGCTGAATCGCGACGCATTTAAAATTTTCACTATATTCGCTATGTTTGGTCGTTGATTCGCACAACTCTCAACATGAAGATCGAAGCAAGCGCATTTTGTAGATAAGAGAGTGAGAGCATAGTTCACACTTAACATATTAAAAGCGAGCGAGTCAATGCGAAGCAAACAAAATTTTCTTAAGAATGCGAATGGTTGTGAAAACATAACGAAGTAGTGATGAAGGAGAGCGCGTTAGGATGATGTAATGCTGGATGATCAAATGATCCCTGGTCACGTCACTTTCAGCGCTCTTTTTTCGATTGATTAGCTCTGTGCCCAAGGTATGTTATGCTGACGGTCATATGATCCCCAAACATTAGCATACTTTTTGCTACTTTTACTACTTTATCCGAAAAAGTATCATCGTTGAACATGGTTGAGTGTTGCTATTAAGCAGGATTCATTACTAAATAATAAATGTGTGTAAATAATTCCACAACGCAACACTGTTTTGATCCCGTGATTTCATATTTTTATCGAATCATTTGCTGACCGTGGTGGGCAAAACTTATTCTCTCTCTCTCTCGCTCTCAATTTTTCAATTTACATTGAAACAACAACAATGCGTGCCCATGACGAGCCCATGACCGCCAGCATAACATAGCCCTTATGAAAAGAAGCGCTTGTTGCAGATCTCTTGTAAGCATTGCTTAATTTAACTTTTACCGAAACTATTTATTACAATAAAAAGTTGTTGCCATCTTCCTACCGCCCACCAACAGCGACTCAGCACCCCCCAAATTTTCGTGAGCTCAATACCGCCCACCAGAGTGCCTTCAGCGCCCACAGGAGGTGGGGACAATATTGCCCACTTTGAGAACCTTTGCTCTATAACAACAAAACCAACGGGGATATAAAAAAAATGTTGGCATCATTTAAAAGATCAATATGTCTAGTATACCAAAACATATCCATTTATTGTGAAAATATTCATTGGAATAGCGTAAAAATTACAAAAACAAAAACTACCACTTAATTTTATTTCACAGCTTATTTTATGCATATACTAAATTCACTCTTTGGCAACTAACTGTAAGTCCGATGATCGGTTGCTTACTTTGTATGGTTTTTGAATGTCATTTAAAATGTGGTTTTACCTTTTTTTAAGTCTTATCGCAAAAGTCAGAAGGTCACTACGTGTCTTTTCTAATATGGGTCGCCGTACAACGATTGAGAAAAAACTGTCGCAGCGGAAAATTGCTGAAATTGTTAATATAAATTATCTACGGTACAAAAAAATTATTAAGCGCTTTGTTAGTGAAAACCGTGTCGAAAATAAGGACAGAATTACTTCAAATAAAATAGTTAACGCTACTGACGAGCGCTACATAGTACGGAAAATAAGGGCTTATCCCGAATTGTCAGTTCCTGAGCTGGTCACTGCATTCGAAAAGGGGTTGGATAAGTCATGGAGTGCTAAAACTGTTCGAAGAGTGCTGCGCGAGCATGAGTTCAACGGCCGAGTAGCTAGCAAGAAGCAATTTATCAGCAAAAAAATAAATAAACTAAGCCGATTTGCATTCACTGAAACGTTCTACACGAAACGTCTAAGCAAATGAAAAAATATACTGTGATCTCACCATGTGACTTTTATAAAGACGGCGTGTCGCTTCTCTGAAAGCTTGTTAAATTTATAAAAAATATTGTCTTCTGACTTTTTTTATAAGGTTGATAAGTCCGCAGATCGAAGCATAGTATAAACTTAGTCTTAAAATTGCTTTCGTTTCGTAAAAAGTCCGAAAGCATGTTTAAAATAAAAATTTTGCTATAAAATTAAGTTGCATAAAAATTGTCTGATTTTTTTTTTATCATACCAATAGATAGATTTTCGAAAATATACACTTATCCTAAATATATCTCTGAATCGTATGAAAAATTTTCAAAAGAAGCGTTCGAATGAAACGTTCGACACGCTGGGATTTGCCCAGATATTTTAAATTTTCACATAAAATAAAAATTTTTGTTTTTATATATGACTATACGCCTGTTCTTACTCAAAAGTTCGAAAAAAAACTTCAAATATCATTATAATCAAAGTACGAATTCAGTCTTTAAAATGTATGTCCAATTCGCAGTTCTTCTTAACTAACATAAAGCTTGCAATCTTCTTTCCATACATACCTTGAAACAAATCCAACCATGATGGTTGGTGATAGTGTTCAGTCGCTAGTACGCCGGTATTGAGAAAAACCAATATAATGATGAGCCAGTAGAAAGCTTGTGATTTGACAGCCTTGCGGCAAGAACGTCGCATACGTCTGTTCACACGGTCGAGATCCTTTTTTTTCTTACGCCACCACGATTCATTCACTTGCACTTCCTGACCCTCCTCGCCCATCTGATCATTGGAATCCATTTCATTTGTTTGCTTCATTTTGGTATCCTGCATTAGATTGCCATCAGCATCTGGCTCTATGTCCTCAGCCTGTGTTATCCAATCTAGATAGCCGCGCAGATCCTCCTCAATCTGTTGCTTTTCGCGCAATTTTTGAAAGTCACCGCGATTCTTGGCTTTTGTTCTTTCCTTAGAAAACTCACCAGACAGCACACCGAGAATCAGATTCATCACAAAGAATGCACCCAATATGACCATTGAAATGAAATAAATCCACTGCCAGGTGCTGCCCATAGCATCCTGTATCTATAGCAAAGAAAGATACAATAACTGTTACCAATATGAATTGGCTTGGGCTGAAAAGTTTCATTATCAAAAACAAACACTTACATAGTACAAAACATCTGTCCAACCTTCCAGAGTTACGCACTGAAAGACTGTCAACATGGCCAATCCAAAATTGTCAAAATTCGTAATACCAAAATTTGGACCGACCCATTCATCGAAGCAAAGAAAACCTTCGGGGCACTGATAACCAGTGCCACATGGATGTGGATTATCCAGATATTCACCTGACGTAGATCAAGTAAATTAAATAAGTATTTAGTGAAATTGTTACAATAAACAAAAATATCGGAATTCGCCCAAAAGACTCAAAGAATAACTATTAAATAGAGCTTCGCTTTCGCTTTTACAACCCAAGCATTTTGTTGAATCTAAATGCAGTTCAACCAGATATGTACAAGTTGGTAATAACAAAAAAAAAAAAAGACCATTGGAAGCCCATTGCATGATTTACTTTTGCTGCTATTATTGATTGCTATATGAAAATAGAAAAAAATTACAGTTAAAAAAATTAAAAGATTTAAATAAATTAAAATCAAACTAAAAGTTTTTTGCATTTTTTTTTAAAGATATAACTTAAAAATATTGTCACTAAAGGATATTTGAAAATTCAAACTACTTTCGAAGTTATAGATACTTTTATAAGCGGGCATAAAGCAGGTGATCAGATCAGATTAGATCTAATTGTTACCTACCTTTTTATCTACCCATAATATTTGTAAATATTTTGCGATGTATATTTGTCACTTTTAACAGTTATTGTACTGTTTTTTCGCGTTAAGGAATTGTATCTTTGAATAACAATCTTAAAAACTATCCATGGCAAATCTACTGATTGTTAGTTACGCTTTAAGCTTCTACTCAAGGCATGCATATAGGTATGTAGTATGTAAGCGTGCGAAAAGTGTCCAACTCCAAAAGCACGCCCACAAATTCTTCAGTGCTTGAGGCACATCTGTAAATTGGTAAGCGGCTTTTTGCAGAGACTTTAAACGTTCAGCAACAGAAAACGTTTTCTATTTGATATTTATAGCGACATATCTGGTGACAACTAAGACCTTGAATGGTTTTACGTCGTGTCAAAAAAAAAAAAAAAACTTTTTTAAAGTTCACTAAATATGCTACACTTAATTAAAAAAAGTAGCTTTTTGGTTCTTATCTAAGCTATTTTTTCATTCTATCTACTAATAAACTAAAATGTGTCAAAATTTGAAACTGAAAATTAAAAAGTGTCAAAATTTGAGAGAAATGAAATTTCTTCTTGTATATGTTATATGTCTATCATCTAAATTTAAAATTTTAGCTAATCCTAACTTGATTTTTAAAATATTTTCTTTTATTTAATTGAATCTCCTCATCAACACTCGGTGTTATAGAAAAATCACTCTTCCATGAGTTGAACTAACAAAATTGTACTATTTTATATTTTGGACTAGTAGACTAGTAGTAGAAGAATTCGCAGTTATATAACTACTTTTGCTTACCTGTATCTGGACGACGACATGTTTTATGCAGTTTACCCGAAAACAATTCTAACCCGATTATAGCATAAATAATTATTACAAATAGTACCAATAAAGTAATATGCAGTAAAGGCACCATGGCACGAAGAATGGAATTAAGTACAACCTGAAGACCTGCATCGGGTACAAATTTGAGAGAATAAATTTTAGGAATTTTCAAATGAAAATATTTTGTAGAATATAAAAGTATGTAGTAGATTAGAGTTATGCAACAGGTTATACGAAAACTTATTAAGTGCTTACTTGGCACGCCTGAAACCAGTCTTAATGGACGCAGAACACGAAAAGCCCTGAGAGCCTTTACATCAAATCCTTCCATCATTAGAAATGACAACACTGTACTTAGCATACTTTAGAAAAATGATATATATATATAGAATTTAAATTTTAGTTTTTTTTATAAATTATTTATGCGCATAACCTCATAGCACAGAGTCTTGTGATATCAGGTCTTTATGACGCTCAAAGCTTCATAAGTATTATGACTGTATCAATGCATATAAGAGAAATAACAAAAATTCGAACTTATTTATTTTTTTGTATTTTACGCAGTTTATTGTACAAAAATTAAATGTATATAAGCACAAAATACTTAAATAGAATAAATAAAATAAATTAAATAAATAAAATAAATAAAATAAAGAAAATAAATAAAAAATAAAATAAATAAAATAAATAAAATAAATAAAATAAATAAAATAAATAAAATAAATAAAATAAATAAAATAAATAAAATAAATAAAATAAATAAAATAAATAAAATAAATAAAATAAATAAAATAAATAAAATAAATAAAATAAATAAAATAAATAAAATAAATAAAATAAATAAAATAAATAAAATAAATAAAATAAATAAAATAAATAAAATAAATAAAATAAATAAAATAAATAAAATAAATAAAATAAATAAAATAAATAAAATAAATAAAATAAATAAAATAAATAAAATAAATAAAATAAATAAAATAAATAAAATAAATAAAATAAATAAAATAAATAAAATAAATAAAATAAATAAAATAAATAAAATAAATAAAATAAATAAAATAAATAAAATAAATAAAATAAATAAAATAAATAAAATAAATAAAATAAATAATATAAATAAAATAAATAAAATAAATAAAATAAATAAAATAAATAAAATAAATAAAATAAATAAAATAAATAAAATAAATAAAATAAATAAAATAAATAAAATAAATAAAATAAATAAAATAAATAAAATAAATAAAATAAATAAAATAAATAAAATAAATAAAATAAATAAAATAAATAAAATAAATAAAATAAATAAAATAAATAAAATAAATAAATAAATAAATAAAATAATAAATAAAATAAATAAAATAAATAAAATAAATAAAATAAATAAAATAAATAAAATAAATAAAATAAATAAAATAAATAAAATAAATAAAATAAATAAAATAAATAAAATAAATAAAATAAATAAAATAAATAAAATAAATAAAATAAATAAAATAAATAAAATAAATAAAATAAATAAAATAAATAAAATAAATAAAATAAATAAAATAAATAAAATAAATAAAATAAATAAAATAAATAAAATAAATAAAATAAATAAAATAAATAAAATAAATAAAATAAATAAAATAAATAAAATAAATAAAATAAATAAAATAAATAAAATAAATAAAATAAATAAAATAAATAAAATAAATAAAATAAATAAAATAAATAAAATAAATAAAATAAATAAAATAAATAAAATAAATAAAATAAATAAAATAAATAAAATAAATAAAATAAATAAAATAAATAAAATAAATAAAATAAATAAAATAAATAAAATAAATAAAATAAATAAAATAAATAAAATAAATAAAATAAATAAAATAAATAAAATAAATAAAATAAATAAAATAAATAAAATAAATAAAATAAATAAAATAAATAAAATAAATAAAATAAATAAAATAAATAAAATAAATAAAATAAATAAAATAAATAAAATAAATAAAATAAATAAAATAAATAAAATAAATAAAATAAATAAAATAAATAAAATAAATAAAATAAATAAAATAAATAAAATAAATAAAATAAATAAAATAAATAAAATAAATAAAATAAATAAAATAAATAAAATAAATAAAATAAATAAAATAAATAAAATAAATAAAATAAATAAAATAAATAAAATAAATAAAATAAATAAAATAAATAAAATAAATAAAATAAATAAAATAAATAAAATAAATAAAATAAATAAAATAAATAAAATAAATAAAATAAATAAAATAAATAAAATAAATAAAATAAATAAAATAAATAAAATAAATAAAATAAATAAAATAAATAAAATAAATAAAATAAATAAAATAAATAAAATAAATAAAATAAATAAAATAAATAAAATAAATAAAATAAATAAAATAAATAAAATAAATAAAATAAATAAAATAAATAAAATAAATAAAATAAATAAAATAAATAAAATAAATAAAATAAATAAAATAAATAAAATAAATAAAATAAATAAAATAAATAAAATAAATAAAATAAATAAAATAAATAAAATAAATAAAATAAATAAAATAAATAAAATAAATAAAATAAATAAAATAAATAAAATAAATAAAATAAATAAAATAAATAAAATAAATAAAATAAATAAAATAAATAAAATAAATAAAATAAATAAAATAAATAAAATAAATAAAATAAATAAAATAAATAAAATAAATAAAATAAATAAAATAAATAAAATAAATAAAATAAATAAAATAAATAAAATAAATAAAATAAATAAAATAAATAAAATAAATAAAATAAATAAAATAAATAAAATAAATAAAATAAATAAAATAAATAAAATAAATAAAATAAATAAAATAAATAAAATAAATAAAATAAATAAAATAAATAAAATAAATAAAATAAATAAAATAAATAAAATAAATAAAATAAATAAAATAAATAAAATAAATAAAATAAATAAAATAAATAAAATAAATAAAATAAATAAAATAAATAAAATAAATAAAATAAATAAAATAAATAAAATAAATAAAATAAATAAAATAAATAAAATAAATAAAATAAATAAAATAAATAAAATAAATAAAATAAATAAAATAAATAAAATAAATAAAATAAATAAAATAAATAAAATAAATAAAATAAATAAAATAAATAAAATAAATAAAATAAATAAAATAAATAAAATAAATAAAATAAATAAAATAAATAAAATAAATAAAATAAATAAAATAAATAAAATAAATAAAATAAATAAAATAAATAAAATAAATAAAATAAATAAAATAAATAAAATAAATAAAATAAATAAAATAAATAAAATAAATAAAATAAATAAAATAAATAAAATAAATAAAATAAATAAAATAAATAAAATAAATAAAATAAATAAAATAAATAAAATAAATAAAATAAATAAAATAAATAAAATAAATAAAATAAATAAAATAAATAAAATAAATAAAATAAATAAAATAAATAAAATAAATAAAATAAATAAAATAAATAAAATAAATAAAATAAATAAAATAAATAAAATAAATAAAATAAATAAAATAAATAAAATAAATAAAATAAATAAAATAAATAAAATAAATAAAATAAATAAAATAAATAAAATAAATAAAATAAATAAAATAAATAAAATAAATAAAATAAATAAAATAAATAAAATAAATAAAATAAATAAAATAAATAAAATAAATAAAATAAATAAAATAAATAAAATAAATAAAATAAATAAAATAAATAAAATAAATAAAATAAATAAAATAAATAAAATAAATAAAATAAATAAAATAAATAAAATAAATAAAATAAATAAAATAAATAAAATAAATAAAATAAATAAAATAAATAAAATAAATAAAATAAATAAAATAAATAAAATAAATAAAATAAATAAAATAAATAAAATAAATAAAATAAATAAAATAAATAAAATAAATAAAATAAATAAAATAAATAAAATAAATAAAATAAATAAAATAAATAAAATAAATAAAATAAATAAAATAAATAAAATAAATAAAATAAATAAAATAAATAAAATAAATAAAATAAATAAAATAAATAAAATAAATAAAATAAATAAAATAAATAAAATAAATAAAATAAATAAAATAAATAAAATAAATAAAATAAATAAAATAAATAAAATAAATAAAATAAATAAAATAAATAAAATAAATAAAATAAATAAAATAAATAAAATAAATAAAATAAATAAAATAAATAAAATAAATAAAATAAATAAAATAAATAAAATAAATAAAATAAATAAAATAAATAAAATAAATAAAATAAATAAAATAAATAAAATAAATAAAATAAATAAAATAAATAAAATAAATAAAATAAACAAAATAAATAAAATAAATAAAATAAATAAAATAAATAAAATAAATAAAAAATAAATAAAATAAATAAAAAATAAATAAAATAAAACAAAAATAAAATTAATCAAATGCACCAAATACAATAATTTTTTTTTTATCTTTATGCAGTCATAATACTTAATCAGCAGCATTATTTTTTAATAGCCAATTATAATTAAAAATTCTTACCCAATCACAACAATAAAAAAATCTAACATATTCCATCCATTTCTTAGATATGCACCATTATGTAACATAAATCCATATGCTATTATTTTCATAACACATTCCGCTGTGAATATTACTAAGAATACGTACTCGACTTTTTCCTATAGGTAACATATAGGTTATATGCAGGATATTTTATGTATTCATATATATAAATAAGCATACAGTAATATATATAAAAATTATGTGTTGAGTAATTTGGAACAAGCACGGGACCAAAAAATAAAAAAAAAGTAATAAAAAATATTATTAATGTTGAAAGGTGTATAAAAATTGTTATATAAAATTGTATTTAACTAAAATATTGTTCCAAACGAACTTCAATTAATTAATCAATTATTTTTATGATGTTCGTAAATGTTATATCTTGGAATAAAAGTAAAAATCTTGAATACTTGAATATATTCTTTAGAAAAATCCAAAATTATATAAAAAATTAAATTAAAAATTATAGTAAAGTTTAAATACGAATGAACTATTTTAAACATACCAATGTTTGATTTGTTACGTTGGAGTCACTAAAGGGATACGGTGTATATACAGCTAAGGCAACACAGTTTGCGAATATTGTTAGTAGAATCAAATATTCGAATGGTCTGCATTTTAGTACAAAAACGAAAGATAATATCATATGTAGCAAGAAAAAATAATTTGTAAGTTGTTCAAAATATAGGAGTATGTCGTGTATCTTTATGCTCGTGCCTAATAAATCAAATATTTGCTTTTATAAGTAGAAAGTTCTTAAAGATTTTTATATTTTGTATGTTTATGGGAGATGTCACGCCCCTTAATTCGTTCCCATTCAGTTTTTCTGTGATTATGTCTGATGAAATCAATTCTCTTTCATAGTCTTAAGTCGGCATGCTAGATTTATGAAAAGTTAGCGCATTTTTATTTTCAGAGTTATAAAGGAAGTCCCACGCCTCATTATCCAAAGTCGCTGATATATTTTTCTGTTATTCTGTTTTGTAAAATTAAGCTTCATTCCCAATTTGGAAAAACACCTGGTTATTTTCTCGGCAAACTATAGCATTTTTCCACGCCCCATTGTTGAATCGCAATCGCCTCATTTTAAATTCTCATGTTATATCGAAAATTGCACGACTCCTTTAATAAAAAGCGCTTACTTATAAATATTAGCAAAACTGGAATAAAGTTCTAGCAGATGATAAAAACCGATTTGAAATTCATAAACGGGGTTCATATTTAATCGGATACAAACAAAGCCTGCTGCACATATTCTCAGAGTAACCTAATAATTCTTATCGACTCGATCGATATGTTTGAAGTAAAATTTCTTTCGAAGCGCTGAGTGGAAATCAGTTAAGGATGGCCTTTTTTTGTAATGATATAATCCGGATATGATATGATAGCCTTTAAAAGAAACCTTATCAATGTCTAATCAGGTCAATATAAGATTTCCCTGAGGATATCCTTACTAAGGGAATCGTTATGAAATGCTGATCCGGTTCTTCCCAAGATCAGGCGAGCTGATTGAGATGAAATCAATAAAGTGCGTCACGTTTGAAATCAGCTGCTTATCAAAATAAGGATTTCCTGATCATTTTCTGGCTGTTAGGCATGATTTTCTGTCCTTAGGAAAATTTCCATTAGGTACTTTTTGGTAGAGAGCTAAACTATAGATTCGCGATATCATCACGCTGTTAGCGATACCATCACGCTGTTAGCGTAACAGAAATTATTGCTGTACAGCACTTCTTTTTTTTTACCGAACCAATTACCGAGGCGAATGCCAACTGATTACCAAACCAATGACCGATTACCGAAACGATTACCAAAAAGATTACCAAAGCGATTACCAAAACGATTACTGAACCGTTTACCAACCGATTACCGAAGCGATTACATACCAATTACCGAAACGATTACCCAAAAAAAAAAAACGAAATGGTAATTTCAGCCCTTGGAACGGACTTTGACCGAGCTTCTTTCATTCGCTATTCACGACATCATCACGCTGTTAGCGTGACAGAAATTATTGCTGTACAGCATTTCTCTTTCACCTAGCATCGACCAATCCGAACACTAAAGCGATTACCGAACCGATTACCAGACTGATTACCAAAGCGATAGCCAACCGATTAACGAATCAATTACCGATTACTGAAACAATCATTAACCGATTACCGAAACGATTACCAAAACGATTACTGAAGCGATTGTCAACCGATTACCGAAGCGTTTACCAACCGATTACCGAAACGATTACCCATCGATGACCAACTACCGACACGATTATCCAAAACAAAAAGAAACGAAATGGCGATTTCAGCCCTTGCAAGGACTTTGAGCGAGCTTCTTATGATCAATTGTGTTGTGCGTGTTGTGAAATGTTCGAACACAAATAATCGAGAACTGGATCTACAAGTTTTATGCAGACTTCGAACGGCTAATGTTCTCAAGAAGTTTTTCATGGTAGTTTTTACTCGTTCGAACAGAAAAATTAATTCAATTGAAAAAACTTTCTGTATCAGGTGGGAATTGAACCAGGGTTCTCTGGCGTATGGGCCATGCACTCTACCCACTGCGACAAGGCCACCACAAGCGATTACCCACCGATTATCAATTATCAAGGCGATTACGAACCCATTACCAATTACCGAAGCGATTAATAGCCGATTAACAATTACCGAAGTGATTACCAAACAATTACCGAAGCAATTACCAACCGAGTACAAATTACCAAAGCGATTACCAACCGATGCTCGAACCAATTACCGAAGCGATTACCAACCGACTACCGATTACCGAAGTGATTACCAACCCACTACCATTTACCGAAACGATTACCCACCGATTACCTATTGCAAAAGCGATTACCAACCGATTACCAAAACGATTACTAACCGCTTACCAACCGATTACCGAAGCGATTACCAACCAATTTTAGAACCAATTACCGAAGCGATTTCCAACCGATTACCGAAGTGATTACCAACCGAATATCAATTACCGAAGTGATTACCAATCCATTTCCATTTACCGAACCGATTTTCAACCCATTACCATTTACCGAAACAATTACCAACCAATTACCAAAACGAATATTAACCGATCACCGATTACCGAAACAAATACCAACCGATTATCGATTGCAAAAGCGATTACCAACTAAGTACCGAGCCTATTAGTTTATACATTCAATAGCACATAAATTGATAAAAAGTGTTAAGAAAGTAGAACGCGTCTCCTATGCCGACTCAAGCAAATTCGGAAATTCAAACCATGCTATTTCATAGCTTCAAGTTTTAACTTCGGTCGACAGTCCCCCCACTTCCTACTTTTATTCTTAAAATTTATAAAAGGATGCTTCCATTCGACAATGCTGATGCAGACTGCACGCAATGGATTTTTCACGCTCAAGCAGAAGAGTGCTCGTTGAGGTCTATCCGGTTGTTGTTTGCCACCACGGCGTACTTGACGTTTTTGTGCCGTTCCTGCGGCTGTCTTTTGTTGATGATTGGTACCGCCTACTGTGGTACCGTTTAGTGTTTCAGGTATATTTGGTGAGCCCATTCCCGCAATTCCACCACCATCGGCTATTAAATATTAAGTTAAAATAATTAATGCTTAAGATAAAAAGTGACTTAAAATTAGAACACTCGATTTTCTAGAATTTTGAGCACCGGGTCCGAGAAATTTCTGGTATTTATGAGTATTTTGAGCTATACAGACCATAACAGTGCGCCTGGGTTTTTATGTATATATATTGGAGTTAATCAAAATACCTAGAAACACTGGTACTTTCGAATATTTCGAGCTACCCGGATATATTCGGGCTTTTGCAAAATAATTGTTTTTGTATGTGCACTGAGCGTGTGCTCAAATTACCCGATTATTACCGAATAATCGGTTATTCGAGCCGGATATCCGGATAACCGGATAACCGGTTTTGGGTACTCGAACAAAGCTCAAAAAAAAATTGAGAGCTCTACTTAGAATTCTAAGGAATTTAATTTTTCTACGTACCCATATAGCTGTTATAGCCTTCACCCGCTACAACATCACTGCTACCGCCACCATCCCCCATTCTATTTTCACCACTTTCATCCATTTCGGCAATCATTGAATCCGAACCCTTCACGCATTCAGTATTCTCAGTATCTTGTTCGACCAGTGTTAGAGCGTCTGTTTTAAAGTGCTCTTTCGCGCGGTCATAAACCTGATGGTTCTTGTTACTGTTGAACTTTTTATATATTTTGTTGGTGCTGCTATTGGCAGTGAAATTAAAGAGAGCCTCCTCTGCTCTTTGGCCGCAAAGCGGAAAATCTGCGTTCGTGTCACGAACTAAGTTCGACCCAGCTACAGTTGTTGCTGCCCATTTTTCGTTTGCTATTTGCGTAGGCGTGTGTGTGTGCGTTTGTTCCTCTTGCTGCAATTCACTGCAGCAGCTTTCACAATCAGTGTCCCCCTCAGCGTCGTTACGTTTTTCAGATCTTAACGTTAGTGAGCCAGCGTACTCAATGCTATCAATAAAACTGCTAACAACACCTATGCCAAAGCTACAAAATGTGCTATTCTCTCTGGTTATGTCGCAGCGACTGCTGTTGTTGCTATTGAGTTTGCTGCTGCTGTTGCTATCTTTACGTATCAATAGCTCGTAGCTGCTGCTGCTACTGCTATGGCTCCGTAAGGATTTTGGTTCAGTTTCCGTAGAGTTCTGTTCCTGTTGTTGCTGTTGTTGATGTGTTGATGATTTTGATGCTACTGCTGCTGTTGCAGATCTTCTAACATGTGTTGCTGAACGTTTTTGTGTTTTTTCCGCTGATGAAAAGATGTGATTATTATTTCTGCTTTTATCCTTATGTTCAAATTGTTGCTGCACCTGCTGTTGGCGATGATGCTGTTGGAGATGATGTATTTGTTGTTCCTGATTGTTTATTAAGTCTTGACTGTTTAAATTTAAATTATGAACGCCTAAAGTACTATTATTATTATTGTTAAAATTGTAAATTTGGCATAAGTTTTGTATTTCATGGATTGGTTCTTTTGTTGTTGTTGTTGTTGTTAGTTTTGTATTTGTTGTTCTACTTGCTGCTGTTTCTTGGTCATCAACTGCAGCCGGAAGGACGGTGTGCTCACTTCTTATATTTTCTGAATCTCTTAAAATTCTCTG
Source organism: Coremacera marginata (assembly GCA_914767935.1). NCBI lineage: Eukaryota > Metazoa > Arthropoda > Insecta > Diptera > Sciomyzidae > Coremacera > Coremacera marginata. The sequence continues at coordinate 5,591,820 of OU612048.1, forward strand.
AGCAACGGCGGACACTTCGTAGTCATCAATGCGTTTCTCTTGTTTCTCACGATATTTTCGACGCCGAATTTTATAAAGTTGTCTAAGAACGTGTAGGTAATGAAAAGTAGAGAGAAAAAAATTGTTTAATTAATAGATATAAGACGAAACGGTTAACTAAATATTAACTATCACTAACTAAGCATTTATAACTTTATCACTAAAAACATTAAAATTTAATTTTTCATTAAGAAACAAATAAAACCACCATATTTATGACAAAATTTAAATTTTTCCGTTTGACAAAGTGTAGAAGCCGGCGCAATAGTGTTTTAAGAAACAAAGCCCGTGTGTGCTCTACAACTATACGCATGGCCGATTGAATTTTATTGAATTCTGTCTGCATCCATGGAAGATTCCATGCACGGATAGACTGAGTCTCCCAGTAAAAATTAATTGTTTTCAAAACCAACTCCATGTAGCTGTCGGTACAGCAATGATCGTCTCATGTCTCGACTTTCGTGCATTGAATCAGGCTCGCTACACGATATATTATAAAAGTTTTTTGTTGGGACTAGCTCCGCCTTGAACTCTGTATCGGAGTGGTCTTGTTTGTTTTCTCTTGAGTGAGCCAAAATTTCAAAACAATGGAACTAGCTCATGTACTTGAACGACAAAAATATTTAGTGTACCCGTCCACGAGCTTGTAAGCAAATGAGGCAATTTATGTTCATGGGACGGTTCATGAGCCGTACATGGCACTAAATGAAAAAAAGCATAGCAAAGCTCCCAGGTAGGTAAAAGGAATTTTAATGGAATTCCAATGGAACTTTTTGGAAATTTTTTAAAAATTTTTTTTTTAGCATTGGTTTTTCTTTTTTTTTTGTTTTGTGGTCTCTGTGAACAAAAATCAGAGAACTGCAAAGAGTCGCTTTTTTAGCATTCAGAGTATACTCATAAAAAATAAACATAAGTATATATTCAACCCTTAAACACATGCTTCTTATATCCAATTCACTCTCACAAGCAGGAGTGAAAGTCACATGAAGTGCGTAAGAGGCTGCGTAAAAGAGAATGTAAATCGTCTAAATCAGTGTCGGGCAAAATTGAAAAACCTATTCACATGTGATTGAGCTAGATTTGCTGCCGACGTCAATGTTTTCACATGTACACAATAAAAATTTCGTGTGGCGTACGAACAGTAGCCGAGTTATGACTTTGGTTCGTGCTTATGAGAAGCTGTGAGCTTAATTTTGCTATTCAAATCATGTCAGTTGACGTTAAGCATTCAAGAAGGCAAGAACTCGCTTCTGCTCGCTTCGCAACTACAGAGAGAAAAATGTTTAATGATAAATGGATGCTAGATTTCTTTTTTATAGAAAATACAAACGCTGTAGCGCAATGTCTTATATGCGAACGCACTGTTTCTCGTTCCGTATTGATGTATGTGCAAAGGCATTACTCGGTTTGTCACGCACAATTCAATTTAATTTTAGGAGAAGAACGAAAACTAAAGCTTTTCGAATTAAAAGCTAAATATTTTTTAAGGTTTATTGCTGATGATTTTAATCAAAATATAAATAATTCTTATATTCATCATAATATTTCTTCATTACAATTTAAAAAGGCATCCTATGCTGTGTCATTGGCCTTGGCAAAAAAATGCCGACCGTATGAAGATGGTATGTTTTTTAAAGAATTAAGTCAGGTTGTTTTCAGTTTTTTTGGGGAGCAAGGAAATGAAATGCAACAAATTGTAGAACAAATACGTCTATCCAGACGAACAATAACTCGCCGAACGGAAGTTATTTGTAAATATTTATATTTTACCACTAAGCAAAGGTTATTAAACTGCAAATTTTTTTCTATATGTCTTGACGAGAGCACGGACATAAATAACTTAAGCGTATTAATCATATGTGTTAAGTCAGTTGATGAAAACTTACAAACAACAGAGGAAATACTCTCCGTTGTTTCAATGCATGTTACAGGCGAAAACCTCTTTAAAATACTACAACAAAATGTTTTTTCACTTTTTAACAAAAAAAAGTTGACTGCGATTTGTACTGATGGAGCCAGAGTGATGACTGGAAAAAATCAAGGGCTGATAGGTTGGTTAATGAAAAATAATACAAAAATTCCAGCTTTTCATTGCATTATCCATCAGCAGTCGCTTTTTTCGAAAGAGTTAAACCTTTCCTATGTAATGGAAATAGCCATCAAAATTATTAATGCAATTCGAGGGGGGCATAATGCACTACGGCACAGAAAATTTAAAGATTTTCTCGATGAACTTGATGCCGAGTTTGGTGATTTAATTTTGTTCACAGAGGTTCGTTGGCTTAGCCGTGGTAGGAGCTTGCAACGCCTTTTTGATTTGAGGAATGAAGTTTTACTGTTTTTGGAACAAAATTTCTTTTCAAAATCGGATGATTTAATTTCAAATCTTAAGAATAAAGATTTTTTATTAGACTTAGCCTTTTTATGCGACCTTACTCTTTTATTAAATCAATTAAATCTGTCACTGCAGGGCAAAAACAGACATATTTTTGAGCTAGTGCCTATTGTAGAACACTTTGAGCGCAAACTAAATATTTTAATAATTCAATTAAAAAATAATGATCTGTCCAATTTGGATAAAACCAGGATAATATGGTCAGATAATTTAAATTTTAATAAATTAATAGACTATACAAGGATTGTTGAAGAGTTATTAATAAATTATAACAAAAGATTTCAAGATTTTCAGATAATTAAAACCGCAATTGAATTGCATAATAATCCTTTAATTTGCAAAATTAACGACCAACCAACAGAAATACACGCAGAGCTAACAATGCTGCGCAATGATATAAGCCTTCCCTTGGAAATGGGTCAACATTTTTGGAAACAGGTAAGAGAGGAAACATATCCAAATATTAAACATGAAATCTTCAAAATATATTCTATGTTCAGTTCCTCATACGATTGCGAGGTTGGATTTTCAACCCTCAAAATTATCCAACATAAATTTAGAAACCGTTTATCAGATGAACATATCTCAGATTTACTGCGCATTAAAAGTTATGAAGGCAACATAAATATAGACGATATAATAGAATTTGAAAAGTTACTATAAAAATAATAATAATAATAATAATAATAATGATAATGATAATGATAATAATAATTATAATAATAATAATAATAATAATAATAATAATAATGATAATGATGATGATGATGATGATGATGATGATGATGATGATGATGATGATGATGATGATGATGATGATGATGATAATAAAATAATAAATAATAATAATAATGATAAATAATAATAATAATAATAATAATGATAATAATAATAATAATGATAATGATAACAATAATAATGATAATGATAATAATAATGATAATAATAATTATAATAATGATAATAATAATAATTAAAATAATAAAAAATGATAATAATAATTATAATTATAGATCATAATAATTACAATTATATAAACAAAACATAAAAAAAATGCATTTTATTTACAGTGTAAATAAAACCAGCGCTGTCGCTCTCTCATGGACACAGACACAAGCTTGCATGTTTATGTATTGTTTTGCCCGACACTGGTCTAAATACTAAATACTTTAAATAATTATGATCAATTTGCTCAATGACTCTCTGATATGCATAAAATACTCAGAGTCATCGAAAATATTCAAATTACGTACGCAGCTGCTAGCGTGATATGCTTGCGGGGAAGTACGCGCCATATCTCTAGCCTAAAACACAAACACAATAATGCATGCGTACGTGTGTATTCAACGCGCTCTACAGTATGGCAAATCCATCAAATTGTGTGTCATAATTTAATGTGTCTTGTGTAAGGCTTCGCATACAACATTAAAAATGTAAATATTGATTTTTTTGTCAATATATAATATAAGTAAACAAATAAAATCTCGCCCATAAGCAATCAAACTTTTTATTACAGCATCCAGTGCATAGTAAAGGTGGATTCGCTGGCCACCTTTACATGTTGAGTTAGTTAAAATTAACCCTTTAATGCCAGACTTTTTTTGATTGGCAGGAAAAAAATGTATGTTATGTAACCTTAAATTCTGAACAACTTTTGTTCTACGACTTTTTTTAAAGATGCGTTTTACTCCCTGTACATACAAGTTACCTTGTCGGAACCTTTTTTTATAAAGTTTTTTTTTTATTATTTTTCTGCTGTAAGTTTACTTAATATATATATTCAATACTTACGTTTGAAAAAAAAGAAATTGAAAAAAGAAATAAATTTTTCGATCGTGAAACATAGGGAAAAGAATTTTATAGACAAGTTGTGGTGAAGTTTTGCCGAAAGTAGGACTAACGGTTTTGATGATATGGTTGTTTTAGTACATGTCCGAATGGCAAATTTTGATTTTTTTTTATATTCCACCAAAGGATCAAAAAAAGGATCAAAGCGTCCGATTTCGCATGGAATCACGGATAAAGAATATAAGTAAACGAATATCTCTCGGACGTACAATTCAACTTTTTCTTACAGCATCCTAATTCAAAGCTGTTTTTCTGAAGACATTGAAAAGCAATTGATGTTTTATATATATGTTCCACTGTAAGCAAACAAGTAAGCATAAAGCAACCCAGTAGGAAATTAAAATGTTGTCATCCTACAGCTATTGACATCAAAACAGCTCTTCTTTCCAAAGTAACACTAAATAATGCTGTACGAACTATGGAGAACTGACTGTATTTAGGACATAAACGAATTCGGCGTACTGCTTGCTTGACAACGTAAGAACCAAACTGAATGGCAACTCGAAAAATATTAAATATAAATAAATCTAATAAATAAATAATACAACTTTTATATTATACTTTTATATACTTTTATATCGCATTTTAAAAAATTTAAGATTTCATTTGGTGAGAGGATGTGAGATTTTACTTATTTTTTAAATGTCAATCTAGTAAAAATCATGTTAAGCATTCGTAATCGGTTTAAAATGATTTTATATTCGAATAACTTATATATTTACTTATTATAGAACTATTGGCGACATTGATATAATACTAAATTTCCGGCTGGGTATTCCCTCAAACAACGTTGTGCGACATGCCAGCATTGTGCCGCAAGAGTCAAGAGTCACTCAAAGATCATTTGCATATAAAGCATTCATGCTAATCATACTCTTAACACTCTCTTTACATTGAGTATGCGTATGATTTATATTCAATTCTACGAAAATGAGTTCAATATTTATGGATATGATGAATATTTTTGAGAGTATACATGAATATAAGTACAGAGAAATTAAGAGTATACGATAAGTATACTCAGAGTATGAATCACTCGTTGCAGATCTCTGACAAAAATATGGGTTTTTTTTTGCTAAATAGGATCCACTTTCAATGTTTTTGGTCACTGAATCCCTTTTTGGGTTAAGGGTACTATTATCCAAAATAAAAAAAAAATAAAACTCCTTTATAAAAACTTTCAATTATGCTTAACCCTTTAATGCATACCGTACCATATATGGTACATGTCGTTAATCACACAATTATACAGTCAATCAAACTGAAGCGGGGTAACTTGAGCTTTACATTGAAACAGACAAAACTATTGTTCATATGAATACCGTTTCAACTCGCTTACGCTTTGTTTTAGTTGTCAGTAAGCTGCAATTCCGTCTTATGCCCTTTTTGCATATAATTTGAAAACTGAGTTACAAAAGTGAAGAAACAATTGATAATATATATTATTCGTGTGAAAATAAGTGGGTACATTTCGCTTTGCTTTAGCTAAATATAATAAATCTTGATGAAATTTGATATTTTGGAATAGTTTTTGGCCTATATTCATTTGTACCATATATGGTACTCCATGCATTTCCGCATAGCGGAATTTTTTTATTGTTTATTCAGACATGAATGTCGTTATTATTGACGGAAAGAGGTGAAATGCTGACGAAGTGGCGGATATGCTTTATGATGATGACGATGATGAATTGGTGGGCATACCAAGCAATGGTGATCTGTCTGATGACAAAAAAGAATGGGCAGATGACAGATCGGGCAAATCGATTGATGAAACTGAAATGCCACTACGCGGGAAAACAATTCCGCCATATTGGATGAAGGTATAATTTCTAGCATATTTATCAACAATGATGAACTGGACGGCTCTATTCTTGAAGCTTCTGAAATTACTGTTACTGTTAATGATACGACAAAGAAAGTTGATGTGTACATAGTGAGGCAGGAGCCCTCTTCGCCTCCACGAAAAAGGAATAAAATTTTGGCTTTCTCAACCTACATGCCGAAAATACTCTCATTGATCAGAATGACAAGTTGGGCCATGTGCGCGAAGAATGGTGATAATATAAGGACGTTGTTGACATAACTTCCACTGATTTTGAGAGAGTTCGTTGGAAAAAAGGAAACCTACAGTTATATGTAGAGCAAATCTCTTCTCGGAAGCTCTAAATTGGAATTAGAGTCAGTAGTTGAAACAGTTTGAAACTACTTACTTACTACTTACTCGCGGAAGGACTAATGGCGAAAATAGTTGACGAAACCATTCATTACGCAAAAGTTGACAAAAAAAAAATAAAATTTCTGTTTCGGTATATGATTAAGCTTAAATTTTGATTAATGTATGTTGTCACTTGAAATCATGAATGTATAACCTGTATGCGTAATTAATTAATACGTTGTTATTATTTTAATAAACGTCTTTGTTGTAATCATTTTATTTTATTTTATTTTATGTCGTACTATAAAAGAACGTAGTTCTTATTGTACAAATGCTTCTAAAATAAAATAAATATTGAAATATTGAAATATTGAAAAATATTGATTCTCTGGAGCTTGGTAAATACATTGGCCTTATTTATTATATGTCCTATAACAAGGTTCCTTGTGTGAAATAGTATTGGAATAGACAGAATCGAGTTGATGCAGTGCGTAATGTAATGACGGTTAATCGGTTTGAGAAGATTAGAAAGTACCTTTATATAAACAACAACGATGAGTGCAATGCAGAAAATTCTGATCGTTTATTTAAATTAAGGGCAATGTTTAATTCCCTCAACGATAGTTTTCAGTCGATCCCTATGCTGCCACGTTTATCGATAGATGAACAAATGTGCTCCACAAAAGTTGGGCATTATATGAAACAGTATCTCCCGAATAAACCAAAGAAATGGGTATTCTTCGCTATTTGCGATACAACCGGCTTTATGTACAAGTTTGAAATTTACACTGAAGAAGATCATTACTCAGGACAGAAGAACCCGATTTGAAGGCATCTACGAATATAGTAATACGTATGACCCGTTAAGTTCCCCGTCTTAAAAATTACATCATCTATCTGGATAACGACCATACCATTGCTGATTTATCTGAGGACCCAAGGCATTCACAGCATTGGAACCATCAATCGTAACCGTATAAACAATTTAAACCGAATAAACAATTGAACCAAAGGCTACGATGAAAAGATTTTGGCGGTATTATACAGTATTTATTATACAGTATTTATACAAGAGCGCCCTCTGGTTTTCGAGATAGAATAAAAAAAATAACGCCAAAGCCCTTTCCATGCTCGATAATCAAATCTTATATATCCGGTATTCATGTTTCAAGAGTGTTTCAAGATTTCTTAAGTGATTTGTATTACAGCACCATCTGGTGTTTAAAGTAGCGCAGAAAAAAAAAGTCCAAGATACTCACCCTATCCGAAAACTCATATGTAAAAATGTTCACGCAAATCGGATGTACAGCTAGGAGGTTTTCGAGATTTTTAAAACATTGTACTGTAGTGCCCTCTGATGTTCAATTTACAAAAAATTGAAAATTGATGTCATAAAAACTACCGTACCCAAAAACCCCTAAATACAATTTTTCATGTAAATCGGATGAATGGTTTCGGAGACAAACTATAATAACAAAATTTGTGGAACACGATAGCAGCGCCACAAAAACACAACACACATAACATAACACACACAAAAAATTTCATCAAAACCGGTGCAGCCGTTTACAAACAGTTTAATAACACACACGTTCAAATTGTACAACAGCGCCCTCTACTTTTCTAGTCAGACCAAAAGAGATAATGCCAAAACAGTTGCCGTACACAAAAATCCTTTAAAAAAATTTTTCATCCAAATCGGATGAGCGGCTTTCTACTTTTTCACGATTTCTGTAGAGATTTGTACTACAGCGCCCTCTGGTGTTCAATATAGTACACAAAATATAAGTCCAAAACAGTCACCATATTAGAAAACCCCTATATACTAATTTTCCTGAACATCGAAAAAACAGCTTAGAAGGTTTTTAAAATATTTGTACACAGCGCCTTCTGGTTTTCAAGATAGAACAGAGTAGATAAGTCCTTAAAAACTCACCATACCCGAAAACCTCTATATACAAATTTTCATGCCAACCGGATGAATGGTTTCGGAGATAAACTATAAAAACAAACTGCCTTAAACATGATCACAGTGCCACCAACCGGGCCCAATTGTGAATCTAAACCATTCAGGGATCCACTCAAACACACACAAAAAATTTCATCAAAATCAGTGCAGCCGTTAAGGAACAGTTTAATAACATACACACGTAAAAATTGTACAACAGCGCCCTCTAGTTTCGAGAAAGAGCAATAAATATAGCATCAGAACCCTTGCCGTATTCGAAAATAGCTATTTACAAATGCTCATCCAAATCGGATGAGCAGTTTTGAAGTTTTTCACGATTTCCTCTAGTTTCCTCTAGTTTTCAAGACAGCACAAAAAAGATAAGTTCAAACCACTCACCGTATTAGAAAACCCCTATTTTCCAATTTTCATGCAATTCGGATGCACGGCATAGGAGTTTTTCGAGGTTTTTCAAAATATTTGTACTACAGCGCCCTCTGGTGTTCGAGAGAGAAAAGAGTAGATAAGCCAAGAAACTCAGCGTATCTGAGAACCTCTACATACAAAATTTCATGCAAATCGTCTGAACGGTTTTGGACTTTTTCGACTTTTTTAAAATATTTGTAGAGTGCCCTCTGGTGTTCAAGAAATAACTTAGGTTATAAGTCATAAAAACTCACCGTTTCCGAAAACCTCTATATTTAACTTTCATGCAATTCGTATAAGCGACTTAGGAGTTTTTTGACGTCTTTTAAAATATTTGTACTACAGCGCCCTCTGGTGTTCAATATAGAACAGAGTAGATAAGTCATGAAAATTCACCGTATCCAAAAACCTCTATATACCAATTTTCATGTAAATCGGATGCACGGCTCAGGAGTTTTTCGAGGTTTTTCAAAATATTTGTGCTACAGCGGATGCAAATCGGATGAACGGTTTCGGAGATAAGCTAAAAAAAAGAATGTCCGGAACCCGATCGCAGCGCCCCCTACCGGGCCCAACCTTTTTTACTGGATAAAAAGTAGCCTATACTATGACTATATAAGGAACCTAGATGTCAAGTTTCATTTAAATCCATCCAGTTGTTTTCGCGTGATGCTTTAACAGACAGACAGACAGACAGACAAAAATTTTAAAAATGCGATTTTCGGGCTCAGCGTCTTTCAAAACGTCCATAGCAAAAGGAATTTCAAAAAAATATTTCATGTACAGATTTTTTTTTTTTTTTTTTACAATTTTATATATATATATATATATATATATATATATAGATATATATAATACTATATATAATACTAGATATATATAATACTAGATATATATAACTATATATATATATATATATATAATACTAGCAGGCCACAGTGGTTCGCGGCTTCGCCACGGACGTTTTTTTATCTATAAAAAGCGTTAACACGTTTTTTTTCCTCTAACAAAAACTTTTAAGCGCTGTTCAAACGATCACCGTGTGACATGAGCCTTTAAGACAATGCATGTCAAACGAAATAAAAAAATTTTTGCTTTTGTTTTTTGCAGCTTTGCAATGCATTTAAGAGGTATTCCTGGTTGGCAAAAATTTTTGTTCGATTTTTTTTTGCATATTTTTATAGATTGGATTCTTGGATATTTGAGAATATCGTCCTAAAAGGGTTTTTTAAAATTCGAGATACTGTAGGAGATATGGCATTTTTTGTCCAGCAATGTTTTCGCAATAGGTAATAGGTAATAAGTTGTTTGTATACGCATTGTAAAAATAAATGAATACACATTTTAGAGCTCTGGTATTCGAATGTTGGCAGCGTTTAGTTCATTTTGAAATGAGTTATAAACCGGACGCGCGAGCGCATACAGTTTTGATAAAAATTCTTGTTCGTGCTAAAGACAAGGATAGAAAAAGTCATAGAAATAAAAATAAAAGAAACACTGGTAGCAATCGAAAAACTCGTCCCTTGAAACGCCAGTTCGTGGTAACCAACACAAAGAGATAAGGACACCGAATTCACAAGTACATCGGCAAAAAAATTTAAAAATAATGAAAACAAAGACATAAGCATCGACTACAAAATGGAGAATTGCATTTTGGAGTTTTATACAGTTTTCTCGGCGATTACTAATCTGGTAATATGTGCCAAATGTGAAAAATGGAATTGGCTTCAAAATTGGTGTTCACTGCGCTTGCCCGACCACTACAAAGATTTTTTTCGTCGTCTTTGGTTGGCAGATCATATTTGCTGAACCGGCGCTTGATTTTTGCCATGAGGCTTTTAGGCATTGGACCAACAGGCATTAACATGTTTTGTGGCCTCATGGATATCGGCAGAGGTGTGCGGAACTCGTTATACTACACTGCCCTGGATAACTTTCATACAGCTGCAAGAGCGATCTATGGATACACTCTTTCAAAAGCCACGAAAGAAGAGAAAGATGCCATGGTCACAGCCGATCCACAGTGCGACCCAACATTGTTTACCGTATCAGGTGATGGCACTTGGAAAAAACGTGGCTTTTCTTCACTATACGGTGCTACAACGTTGATCGGCAAATACAGTAAAAAAATAGTCGACTCTGTTGTAAAGTCCAGCGTATGCAACAGTTGAAAGTATTGGGAAGCTAAAAAAGAAGAAGATCCACTGGCATATGAAACTTGGATTGAAGACCACGAAGAGGAATGCCGTGCCAACCATCAAGAAAGCTCTTGGAAGATGGAGGTGGATGCGATAAAGGAAATGTTCGCCATATCAGTCCAAAAGTATAGCGTAAAATACTGCAAGTATATCAGCGATGGCGACTCAAAAACATTCAAAGCTATTATAGACGACGATCCGTACGATGGCGACCCAATCGTTAAAAAAAAATAATGTATATCGCACGTGCAAAAAGAATGGGCACCAGACTCCGCAAGGCTAAAAAAGAGAATTCACAGATAAAGTCATCTCTGAACTAACAACATATTATGGCCTCGCTATTCGTCGTCATCCAGAGTCGGTTGCTGACATGAAGAAGGCTGTTTGGGCAACATTTTTGCACAAAATCTCGACTGAGGAAGCTCCACAGCACCAAAACTGCCCGACCGGTGCGTCGAGCTGGTGCACCTGGCAAAAAGCGGTAGCAGAAGGGACAATCGACAGCTTCAAGCATACGTATACACCACTAAATCAGAGAGTCCTGGAAGCAATCAAACCTATTTACGAAGCACTGTCAGACGATGATTTGTTAAACAGATGCCTTGGCTCCGAAATTCAAAACAGCAACGAATCTTTCAACGCAGTCTGTGATCATTCGCACCGAAGCATATGCACACCGGAGCACGCACTATGAGATTGCCAATTATATTGCAACTGTCATATTTAACGAAGGTTTTTTGCCAATACTTCAAATAATGAACTTAATGGGCATCCCGATTGGCAACGATGTTTCGAAGTCGACTTTGAAGGACGACAACTTTTTGAGCAGCCCTCGTACAAAGAAAAAAAAATTTTTAATTAAATTTGATATTTTTTTAATACAATAAAAAAAAACAGAATTTAAATAACTCTTTGCGTTTTCAAATGAGAAGTTTTTCAAAAAGGGGCTAAAAACAGCCTTCCAACCAGGAATACTCCCTTAAAACAACAAGTCAGCTGCAACTATTTAACTTCGTTTACATTTTCACAATTATTGCTTTCTCACATCTTTCTCATTGCTATGAGATTTTATATGAATTGTCAACTTCGTTTTGACATTCGTGGCAGTACGCTCTCATCTAGCGAGTTTATCTTCATTTATTCCACCATGAGTTGTTTTTAAGAAAACACAGCATAAAACTGTGCGTATGTGTAACATAAAAAGTGTTGTGCGTGTTAAAAAAAGCGTACAAAAAAGAAAAAACACATAGAAGAATAATTAAAAAAAAAAAAATTGCAATGGCCAAAGAGGCAACCACACAACGCAAGCGACGCCTAGAGAAGGAGAAGCAAATCCGTCAAGAGAAGCTTCAACAGGAATCCGAAGCAGGTAAGTCTACAAAACTTTTCAAACGGCGTCAGCAGAAAAGCAGCGTAATGTTGAACGCGCTAATAATGCGCAACGACATGCTCAAGCAAGAGCAAATGAAACAGCAGAGGAGCAAATCTCTTGATTGGCTTATTGTAAATAACCCCCTTTACAAGGATCTTAGTGTAATTTTGCGCTATATATAATCCCTGGAAGTACTTCTATCCTGACAATCAAGGAACCTGGGTTAAGAAATCATTTGTTCACTAACATACTACAATTGTCAACAAAACTCCTTACTATTCCCTATAGCATGCGTCCCACGTTTTTAGGAGTAACCCCCTTAAGTCTCCTTAAGCCCGCTTTGCAGACAATGCCTCTTTTCAGTAGATACTAGTATTTACTAGTTATTTATATATAAATAAATTTCTCTCAACTTACTTTTTCTCATCCGTTTGAGGCTTGCTGTGACAAACGTTGCTTCTGCTGCTGTTGTTGCTTCTTAATCTACTGTGGCAGGTTTTACATTGGCTGCAATAACTGCAACTGCAGCTAGAACTTTGACTCTGACTGGATGTTTCTGTTCGTTGCTCTAACTGCTCCGGATTATTAAATGATTTAATATATTTAGTTCTTAATATGGTTAATGATGCTTCTTCTGGTACTGTTTCGTTTATTGTTGCTGTATTTTGTTCGCCACAATCGTCAATATCTCCAACATTACGTGTACCCTTTACGTTGAAACTACTACTACTGTTACTATTTATATTTAAAACACTACTGTTAACTAATATTTCTGGTTGCTCGGCTTTATCATCTGCTGTAGCGATAACTACATCATCTACGTCGTCTATTGAACTAGTGATGAGTAAGTCTTGAGAATTATCTCTAAAATTTACAATAGTTGCAGCAGTCGTTGTTTTCGATGTCGCTGACTTTGTTGCTGGTATTCTTTCGGAAGCATAAGATAGACATAGCCGCTTTTTATCTCTGTGATTATCAGAGCACTTTTTGCGGTGCTGTTTCTCCTTCTGTTGTTTATCCTTTTGCCTGAAGGAACGTTTCTTGCGTTTCAGTTGTAAGTCTTGCTGCTGATCATTAAATGATATCCGTTGCTGGTCGCTTTGATTACTACTATTTTTGCTATATTTCTTACTTTTATTTAAGTCTGAAGCTTCATCGTCGTCGTGTTTATCTGACTGTTTGCGCCGTTCGTTTCCATGTGTTTCCTCAGCTGAGCAGTGGAACGCATGCTGCGTTACTTCTGCTGCATTGATACGTGCGGCAAGCTGCTCCTGATTGTGCTGTTCGCATAGCGGCTCTTTGGATTTTTTTTTCTGTCGCGAGTGCTTGGATATGCTATTGTAATACGACGGGTGCTGAGTCTGATGTTGTTCTTTTTGACCTGTATGGTAATATACTGTATACGGTTTCGCGTATTCTATATCCTGGTCTGCTGGTGCACCTAAATATTTTGCAGTTTCTTCTGTTTCTGCGGCACCTGAAATAGTCTCATCTAACGGAGGCCAATATTTTTGTTGGAATTTCTTTTGGCGTCTACGTTGCTCTGTGTCTTTTGCTGCTGCAGTTTTTTCCTTTTTGTTGTCGTCACTGTTCCCTGTGCGACTGTTTTCACGAGAATTATTACTGTGTTTTGTTTGAAGTCTTCCAGAAGCTTCCACCAACGCCAAACTTTGTAGTTCTGTTTGAACACTTTGGGCTGGGAGTTCCTGCTCCTCTTCTGCAAGAAGATATAAAGAAGAGCGAAAAAAAAATTAGTACCAATAAAAAATCCCAAGAAGGATTTATTTTAGTTATACTATCTATATCTATAATCTACATCTATATTATTATAAAAAATTTAATTGCAAATTTTTGCTTTCAGGTCAACTGCAAATCTGCTGAGCCCATTATTATGAAATAAGTTTAAAAATGTCATATTTATGCTACAGCTTCGAGCAAGGCGAAAAGTGAGATGCAGTGCTGCGCTGCAAAACAAAACAAAAAAAAACCAAAGAAGAAATTTTTTATTTCGTTTGACATGTATTGTCTTAACCCTCCATCTGACAGACGAGTCTGGCCAGACATATTTTGTTTTTTGACGTCAATTATATATATTTGCATTTTAAATAGAGACTTGTGCTTCCAGGTACTCTCCTAAAATGTTATTGGCTATCGATCTATCACTATGATAATTTGAAAAAAGGTCCTTTAAAAGAACGAAAAAAGGATTTACAAAAATTTCACCTTCGGAACCTTGGGGCATATAGAACATTTTTTTTTTTCATTTTACCGAGTTTATTGCTTCTTTTCATTGTATTTATTTAGTTCGCACTGCAACACATACGATTTAGCACACACATACGTGTGTATCTTCACTGTCGCGATGTTTCTTTGCTCTTCATGCGCATGGAATGTCTTGTGTGTATTGAACACATAACAAAATAGCGCGCAAAAGACACACATAATATGTTGTCATATATTATATGTTTTTGTTTGGCTCTCTGAACGAATGTGCTCTGTACATCTGTGTTTGCTAGCGTTTGGTGGGCATGTGATTCAAAGACAAAATATCCATTGCAAGGCCAATTATACAGAAATGAAGGAGAAGAGCGTGAAGTGAATCAGGGTGAAAATGTATTGTTACAACTTGCAAACCGGTACAATAACAGCGGACGAACAATTGTGGCTGACAATTTTTTTACAACACTGGAAGGAAACAAGCGCCTATCTCAAATTGGTCTCGCATACATTGGCACTATTCGGGCTAACAAAAGATGTTTACCTGCAGAAATGAAGAGGAATCATACACGCCCTGTGCTTTCATCTCTTTTCGACTTTCATGAAAACCCCGTTTCACTTTGTAGCTATATGCCGCAAAAAGAACAAAGCTGTGAATTTACTTTCAAAGGTGTGTTATTCGAAATATTGTGAAGGTGAAGCACGCAAATCAGAAGCAATTTTGTTTTATTATACGAATAAGGCAGGCGTTGATTGCATGGTCACACATTTTTCAACAAAACGGCCAACTGTTGTGAATGAATCACAAACGAAACACAATAAACCAAGGCATACTTGTAGGCACTACCTTTAGAGCCATAAAACAACCTTGAATTTCTGAATTTATGGCCAATGCCAAGTTCAAGTGCAACTGCATAAAAATGCAGTATCAGCATAAATGCACAAACCGTTTAAGCTACGTACTATTATATAGTGTGACAGGCGGCGGTGCTCGTGGCACCCCAATAAAAATAAAGAGTGTACCGCCGGTGGTACACATGGCACTCAACGTGTTAAGTATGCAAGAAAATTAAGAAGAGAAGCAAGCCCAGATAGATTATCAATATCTGTGCTTCAGCTAAAATAAAAGATAGTACGTTAACATCAAGTACAAAAGACACCAAGTACTTTTCCTTCCTTTGGGATCAAATACAGTGGAACCTATAAATAAATTGAGTAAGTATACTGTCGGCTGGTGAGCTATTATAATACACACCCGAAATCTTCTGACAATCTCACGGCTGCCTATTCATTTGGAAGCTACCCTGCCGGATAAAAATTATGTAATCTATTTTTTTATATCCTAGGGAAATTGTAGGAGGATGCTTACTTCTCTACTGGAGAGAATACGTGTTAGGTCAGGCAAACACTTTTGGGTCACGACGAAGGACCTACGGGTATCCTCACAGGGAGGATCCCAACACAACCAGACGATGACCGTTTGCTTTCTTCTGCAATATATTAGATGTCATGGGACTAGCTGCTTTTGTCATTTGCAAGGCAGTCGATCGTTTCGATAAAAATTATGCTAGACGCCGTTTTTTGTATACGTTTGCCAAAGCATTGGTTCTACCAAACGTCGAAAATCAGATGAATAATCCCACATTATCAAGATTCTATCAAGATTACTCATCAAGGTGCTACAATAACTATTTCAACAAATACTTTCAATGCAACTACCAGCGGTGCCGATACACTCAAAGGAAAGAGAGACTGCAAACTTTGTTTATAAGGAAGTGATAAGCTGCATCGTAAAACTCGTTTTTTCAAAATACACAAATTCAGTGTGTATAAGTGTTTTGCTTGCATTTTCCAGAACGATTAAAGAAATTCGTATTACGGCAATTTTTATATGAACAGCACAAATACACACGAAACATGTTTTTTCTTCAATTTAGAATAGATTTTATATTTATTTATCTCACAGGTAATGCCAAAAAAAGGTAGAGAAAGGTAAGGAATGATAAAAATATACCTGCTTGGTATAAAAAGGTGTCTGTAAGTAGCAACTATTCACGTATAAATGCATGTAAATGCATAGGGGTCTGGCTAGGCACCATCTCTCGATGCGAAGGTAACCGGAACGTCTGTCAGAGGGAGGGTTAAGATCGACTAATCTTTGTTTGTACCTCCCATACAAAATCATGTAAACAAAAATCAATGTAGTTTTAAGGGGTCTGCCTGATTTCAACTATATTTGATATTCTTCTTAAGTAGCTCAAACTTACCAAGCATACCAAATTTCATTATCATAGGAGCACTGCTTCTATTTTTTTCAAACTTTTGTATGGGCTCAATCTACTTTGTGTAGCCTCGAATGTGTTCAGGATAATATTCTGAGCTAACTGACAGAGAATAAAAACGTTATATATATAAGTATAGTAGATAAGGACACGAAATTGCAAGGGCTTGCTCTCTAGTCCTTAAGATGAATTCAGTAGCGGATCTGCATACGGGCTCAAAGGGCTTTAGCCCCCTTCCCCCTTGGAGGATTTTTTGTATGGGAATATAATAAAAATAAGCCTTAAAAGCCGTTTCAGATTTGATTTCCGTTTATTTATTTGTATTTATAAACCGATTGGTGCAATAACATTTTGTTGGTCTCGCATACAAGATAATACGTGAAAGTTTGAATATTCAGTGCAAATTTAAAAGTACGTGAAAGCGAATTTCACAAATCTACATGATGAAATCGACATGATCAAATTTACAAGGAAAACAGTTTAAAATTATCGTTAAAAAAACTTCGGCCTTAAATCTCATAGGTTGAAGTTAAATTATGACAAAATTCGTACAATCGCGAGTTATGAATGTGACTAATGAATGTGATGAATGTGATGAAGTGATTTTTAATAAAAAATTTTAAAATCTCAGTGATTTTCAATACAAATTTTTCGCCTGCAGCGCTCATTTCTGAGACAAAAGAACAAAACAGCATTTGTTTAATGGTTCCGCTTGGGTCTGGAATTCATTAACTTACAAGTTGGCTTTGATTGATAGTAGTTTGATTCTAAACAACTTTGTTTTTATATTTCTTGGTCGTAAGAAGTACCTAAAAATATCGTAAGAAGTACAAAAAATACTAGAAACTATAAATTATAAAATATTTTGCATACATTTTAAATAAATAAAATTAAATTGTATGTAAAAATTGTCATGGTAGTTTTTAAAAAGATGCAAAAAAAAAATAAACAAAATTTATGCAAATTTTTAAGTCCATCAACTTGAAAAGTAAAAAAGTTTTACAAATATGTGAAAAACGCCCGATTTGACATGGAATGAATCAGCATTATATAATAAAGTAATTTTGTAAATTTTTTCATTTTGTTTTTTTGTTCTATCGTAGCCCTCCCTCCCCCTCTGCCGAATCCTAGATACACCACTGGGTGAATTTAAGGATCAATTTAAATAATCTTCGCTCTTAGAACCTCATTCATATGGTTTTTTAAGGAAAACACCGCATAAGCGGATACTTTGTGTATCGTAACGCAATATTATGAATCAATATATTTTTAAGATGGTTTTAAAGTATTTAAATTTGGTGCAGCTTTATAAAACAATTTTTTTAACATGATTTATAGCATAGTCAATTTGTTGAAGTAAAAAAATAATTGAAGTACGTTAAAAAAATTTAAGTAGCTTCATAAAAATCTCTTTCCCACCTCCGTCCATTTGCTGTTAAAATTTCTTTTATTTGCATTTATCGACTTCAAACTGCCTTGAAAACAGCCTGAATTTATTCATTATTTTATCGTACTATCAATTGTTGCATGTTAGTTTTGTATGAAGGCAAACCCCAACTTAACTCTCTTGTGAATACGCTAGCTCTGAACAGAAGTTAGCAAAAACATGTAGCTCATGTTATATACTACAATTTATTTTTTAGTGTTTTTTTTTGTTCTTTGCAAATTTGGTACATAAATATGCTAAGTTTTTTATAATAAGTTTTGTGTTCACACCATTCGAATTTGAAATGTGTTTTTGTGAATTCATCAGGGGACTTGACCCAAATGACAATAGTTTGATGTCATCGCTACTGACATACAAACGTCATTGATTGATATTAAAATTAAAATAATGCTAATATAAGCCAACAAAACAAAATAGATGAAAATATCTAATGAGTAAAATGAAAATTGTGTAATAATGCAGGCCTGGGCTTCTCCATCTCTTGACGCCAAACTGTATTTTATAATTTAATGTAGTTCATTTATTAATATTAAAATGAGTCCAATGAGAACAAGTTATTTTCTAGTACAATGGATAACATTAACAGGTCATTCAATAAGTCCGTAGGATAAGCAAGAAAAACACAAAATTTTGATAAAACTCGATTATATTATTCAACATAGTTGCCTTCAAGAGCGATACAACGAGTATAACGATTTTCCAACTTTTCGATACCACTTTTATAGTACGACTTCTCTTTCTCGTCAAAATAGGCCTCAGTTTCAGCGATACTTCATCATTGGACTTGAATTTCTTTCCAGCAAGCATTCTCTTAAGATGTGAAAACAGGAAAAAGTTGCTGGGGGCTAATTCTGGAGCATACGGTGGGTGGGTAAGCAATTCGAAAACCAATTCATTAAATTTTGCCATCGTTTTCATCGATTTGTGACACGATGCATTGTTTTTGTGAAACAACACTTGTTTCTTTTGCAAATGTGGCCGTTTCTTGGTGATTTCAGCCTTCAATCGATCCAAAAGTGCACTAATAGTAGCTGTTGATGGTGGTTCGTTTTTGGAGATAGTCGATAAATATTATTCCTTTCGCATTCCAAAATACAGACGCCATCACCTTACAAGCCGACTGTGGGGTCTTTGCTCGCTTTGGATTCTGGTGTGTAATAGTGAAGCCATGTTTCATCCATTGTCACATATCGACGATAGAATTCGATTTTATTGCGGTTTAACAGCGCCAAACACTCCTCTGAAGCATCAATTCGTAATTGTTTTTGGTCGACTGTGAGCCCACGCGGCACCCACTTTGCACAGAGCTTTCGCATTACCAAAAGTTCGTGTAAAATGATAAAAACACTACCATCTGATATCTTTACAATGTCAGCTATCTCGTGCACCTTCAATTAGCGATCATTTATAACCAATTTGTGGATTTTTTTGATGTTTTGTGGAATAACAGTCTGATTTGGGCGTCCACTGCGCTCAGCATCATTGGTGCTGGTACGACCACGTTTAAATTCAGCAATCCACTTTTCTACCATTTGTCTCGATGGATCAGAGTCCGGGTAATGTTTATCAAGCCGTTGTTTGGCTTCCACTGTATTTTTTTTTCATCAAAAAGCAATGCTTTATCAAAACTCGAAATTGACTTTTTCCATTTTTTTTTTTTTTTTCAATAACAATAGTGCACACAAAATGCTATAACTCACGAATCAATTGTCAGATTGTTGTCAAATTTTTATGCGTATCGTTTGGTAGGTTTGGAAGGTTGGTACTTTATAAAATCATATCGAAAAAAATATAGTAACGCCATATATGTGTCATGTGTCATGTGTAAGGTTGGTACTAAATAAAATCATATCGAAAAAAATCTAGTAACGCCATCTATGTGTCATCCTATGGACTTTTTGAACGTGTTATAACTCAGGGATAACATCAATGATACTTTTATTCTTACAGATAGGTAGAATATAAGATTTGGCTGCTTTAATATGTTACTTAGATCTTCATTTAGACTACCAGAGAGGTTATCTATTAATCCAACGTTACTCGAAAGACAAAGTTGTATATCATCCGCATAAGCATGCATAGATGAATTTTTGCAGAAAGCAAAGATGTCATTAATGAAAATGGAAAATAGCAGTGGGCCCAAAAATCGAGCCTTGTGCAACTTCACCCAAGACTAGCTAATGGTGAGAGAACATTTGACCAACTTTGACTCTTTGTGATCTATTCGCCATATAGCAACAAGGCCCTGAGAAAAATATTATATCATGATCAGATATGAAAATAGTTCATAAAAGTGCAATGATTGGTATTGAAAAGATTATAGCAATCTGCCTCAAGACATTTTTTTTTCAAACGCTTCCTTAGTGCTGTTTAAAAACGCCCAAGACGTATTTATACGCGTTGCAAACGCCTATATCGCGACAAATTTTTCTCACTGATTTTTTTCACCGAAAGACTTTTGCTTCTGTCTTTTGTCGCTTTCGTCTCCACCTTCCACAAACAGAAATTCTGTGGTAAAAATTACTGCAATATCGGCGTTTGTAAATCAGCACTTAGTTGTCATTTTGTCGCCTGAGAACTTAAGTGTCGTATGCAGTGATGAAATGAAAAAATAAAAAAAATAAATTTTTTGAATTTCACACCATAAAAATCGTCAAAATCGTCATTCACTGCAAATCAGTATTGCAATAAAATAAATTTTTCTTGATTCAAAAGCATATTTTTTTATATAACTATACATACTAAGGTGAATCGTTTTGTTCAGCGGTAAAAAAAATGTTTTTCGACACTCATATTCTGGATTCAAGATGACCTTAAATCCAAAAAGATATCGAAATCGGTTTTGATTTAGCGGTTTTGATTTTAAAAAAATTTCCTTTTTCGCCAAACATCAACGGTTTTTTTGGCGTAAGTTTTTATCAATCTGAAATAACTACCCAAAAGTAGGGTGCAAACGAAAGGAATCTAGGAGCCCAAAGTTGTGAATAGGAAAATTGTTACATTCCAGAATTTTTCTTGTGCAATAGTGTTAAAAATTCAGTCAATATTTTGGGTATTTTTCACAAAAATAAGCTTTAAATCTGCAATTGTTAGGTAAATTTTAGAAAATTTAAAAAAAAAGTTACGAAATGGCCATCTCAGCCCTTGAAAGGACTTCGACCGAGCTTCTTATGATCAATTGTGTTGTGTGTGATGTGAAATGTTTGCACACAAATGATCGAGAACTGGACCTACATGTTTTACGCCGACTCCGAACGGCTTATGTTCTTAAGAAGCTTTTCATGGCAATTTTTGCTCTCTGAGGTTTGCCATTGTCTGCAGAGAGGTGACGGCCGAACAGAAAAATTAATTCAATTGAAAAAATTTTCTGTGTCAGATGGAGGATTCGAACTTGGGTTCTCTTTCGTAAGAGTCACACACTCTACCCACTACGCCACGGCCGCCACAGAAAATTTAGTATTGTCAAAAAAGACTTGATGTAATCTATTGACATATATAAAAAAAAATCAAAATAGTATTGTAAAAACAGTTACTTGATTTAATCTATTGATACATATAAAAAAAAAAATCAAAATTTAATTTTTTAATGATTTTTCATTGAAAAGTATTTTTGATTGAGTACTTTTCACAAAAATCACTATAAATCTGTTAATTACCTGTAAATTTTAGAAAATTTAGTATTGTTAATAAAGTATTGATGTAATCTATTGATATACGAGAGATAACCTCGGTTTAACTTTTAATAATAGAAACCCTTGTAGTAATAATTGTTTTGTTATAAAAAAGGTGCCTTTCTATAAATATTTAGGAGTAATGGTTGATCAACAGCTTAACTGGAAAGCACATATTACATTGTTGAAGAAGTATTTTCTTTCTACAGTAAGATGCTTTTATAAGCTAAGACAGTTTTGTTCCGAGAGTACATTAACTAAAATCTACTATGGGATTTTTCACTCCAAATTACAATATGGTTTGTGCTGTTGGGGAGGAGCATATCTGCATAATATACGTCCCTTATTAATTTTTCAAAAGTCTGCTGTCAGAATAATCTGTAAAGTTAATCGTTTGTCTTCATCTATTAATCTATTCAGACGTCTAGAGATTTTACCGTTAAGGCATTTATATTATTTCAAAGTTCTTAAAATATTCTTCAAAAGAAGTGGCTACATGCAGAATCCAATATCTGCTTCTTACAACCTAAGAACGAACCAAAATTCAACCGTTACTGTTCCTGTTTTTCGCACAACACAATATCGAAATTTTTTTTCCATATTATCTTGCAGACTTTTTAATAAACTCCCTGCAAATATACGAATTGAAAGAAATTTCATTACTTTCTTAAGGAAAATAAAATTGTGGCTGTTAGAGGTGGATCACTCGGAAATCGAATTTTTGTTGCGCTCTGTTTCTTAAATTTTATTTGTACTATAAAAAAAATATTTGTCTTTCTTCTAATAAATTATAAAAAAAACTTTTCTTTTTACTGCTTGAGTTGTTAATCTTAATTTTTACCCCACTTTACATTTATTTATAAACACTGTGTATTAAATTATTTTGTAGTGGCATTTAACACATATTTTTAATATTAAAATGTCATTAACTATTCTCATAAGTCAACTAGATACGATTGTATATTTTATAGGATAATCTTGTCAAAACTTTTACTATGAGAATAAAAATTTAATAATAAAAAAAAAAAAAAAAATTAAATAAAAAAAAATATAAAAAAAAAATTAAAAATAGTCTTTGAATTGAATTTAAGAAATCTCTTCGTGATTGTACTATTTTGATTTTTTTTTTTTATTTTCATCAACATTATATCAAATTACATCAAATACTAAATTTTCTAAAATTTTCCTAAAAATAGCAGATTTATAGCGCTTTTTGTGAAAAATACCAAAAATTTGGACAGAGTTCTGAACACTGTTTTACTAAAAAAGTTCTCGAATCTAACAATTTTCCTATTCAGAACTTTGGGGTCTTAGACACCTTTCATTTGCACCCTACGTTTGGGTAGTTATTTCAAATTTATAAAAACTTACAGCGAAAAACCCGTTGATATTTGGCGAAAAAGTGATTTTTTTTAAATCAAAACCGCTGGCAGACGATTCCACCGATTATTATATCCTTTTGGATCTAAGATCTACTTGAATTCAGCTCCCAGAATATGAGTGTCGAAAAAAGTGTGTTTAAATAAAAAAATTCAAAAATATCTTTAACATTCATTCAGCCTTACCAAAAAGGGATTTTAATGTACAACATTTGTGAAAATGTTGAACATTAAGCAAAAACGGTACCAATAAAAACTTAAAGCCTGTTTTAAATTTAAAAAAAGGAAGCTTAGAAAATACACAGATTTTCCATGTATTTTACTTTAAAACTGGCTACTTTTTAACAAATATTTTGACAGATAATTTAAAATTATTTTGAAATTGAAAAATTAAACATTATGGACCATGAAAGTTTATTATGGACAGAGATATTCTGACGGACTATCGGGCTATAAGAAGACCAAAAACGTATTAGGATCGAAAGGATTTTTCCATTGAACTTACTGATAGTGATAAGTTGCACAGTATCTCTACAGATATCAGTTGATAATGTTTTGTGGCAGCCAGTTAGGGGTTCTTTACTGATATATTCCATAATTGCACCGTTTTTAGCTGTCGCATTGATCAACTCTTGACGTCGGTTTCCAACAATATTAATTGAAACTCTTATAGGTTCGATAAGGAAAAAGCGCTTTATATTTTGGACAAGATTTATACAAAAATAAAATCTTCAACAAATCGTGGAGCCGCTATAGATCCTTAAATAAAGTTATATGCATATTTAAGATTTGTCGCGAAGGGTTTGTCTCTAGAAGATTTGCGTAGGTAATACCTTTTTTCTTTTAAATTACAAGAGTAAAAATACATTTCAAAAATATTAATATAACCACACTAGAATATGGACTTGCACAACTGTAGGCCCAACCAAAATAGACGAGCTGCTCCGTAACGAGTAGAGACAAAAATGTTCGCCTTAATGTAATTCAACGAAGCTGAACGAAACAGCTTGTCCATACGTTTTGTTCCCTAAGAACCAACTCGTCAGACGTTCGGCAAGTTGCAATCGTCTCGTTTCGTCTATTTTGGTTCTGCCTTGTGACTCTATAGAGTCATCTACCGCAGCCATTGTCATATCTTCAATGGATGGCGAGTTTGGCTTTGACCTACCGCCCGTGGTAGACAACTCACTCTTATATGATGTGCTGGCTCTCTTGGCTGCCAGCTTCATGCAAGTTTACGTCTCTTAGCACCTATTCGCAGGAGCCGACAATTGCTAAGCAGTCCACAGGCCAGAAACTTCGCTCTACGTTTTGCCCTTTTGCCAAATTGTTTCGTTGACGTTTTTTTGAGCTGTCCAAGACACTTTTTTTCTCATTACCTGAGGACCACCTTGTGCTCCTTACTCCAATTAAAATTTGTATTTTTCTGTAAATTATGATTTACCTTACCTCTACCTTTCATATTTTTCATCTTAATAAGTTTTTTGTGAATTTTTTACTTGTTTCAATATTTCCTTTTTCCGAAAAGTGTTCAAAATTATACGAAATTCTATCAAAATTGACAGTGTTGTCATGCCTTTAGAATATCCCTATTTTAGCTAAATAATGTTCGATCCGTTTTTATTGGTAGCAAACAAATAGTGTATAGCTCTAAAAAAGTAATCAGTTTTAAGTAAAGGGTGGTTAAATTTTAAGGGCCGATGTTGAATGTGAACCACACCTAAACGTCAAGTTTTTATCTGCATTTCATTTGACATTTCTCAATTTCAGACTAATTCAATTTGAACCATGGAAAGATACATAATCAAGCAACGCGTTAAAATTATTCAGGCTTATTATGAAAATGGGCGTTCAAATCAAAATGCATATCGTGCACTTCGTGATTTTTTCTGTCAATTTAATCGTCCAAATGTACAATCAGAAAAATCGTGCAAAAATTTGAGCAAACTGGGTTTGTAGGAGATGTGAAAAGACCAGTGCATGCTCGCACAGCTCTTACTGCAGAAAATATTTCTGCTGTTCGCGATAGTGTGGCTGAAGAGCCTCAACTCGTTGTCGTGCCCAACAATTGCACCTCACACGCTCGTCGTTGATGAACATTATGCATAAAGACTGGCATTTACATGCTTACAAGGTGCAATTGACTCAAAAGCTAAAGCCTCTTGACCATTTCAAGCGTCGTCAATGGTCAGAATGGTGGCAAGAAATGGCAACAGTGAATGATCAATTTTCGAAGAAAATCATCTTCAGTGATGAGGCACATTTTCACCTCAGATCATGTGATTTGACACCGTTGGACTTCTTTCTTTGGGGTTATTTGAAAGAAAAGGTGTGCGTCGATAAGCCGGCAACAATTCAAGAGCTAAAGGATGAGATAATTCTGCATATTAACGGCATAGGACCTCACTTATGCCTCAGCGTCATCGAAAATTTGGACCATCGGATGGAGGTGTGCCACCGAGGTCACGGCGGCCATTTGGCCGATATTGTGTTCCATACATAATTGAACCATACCAATATTATCATAATAAAATGAAATGACAATATTTTCCTAAATAATTTGTGTTTTATTCTAAATCAACATCGGCCCTTAAAATTTCACCACCCTTTAAAACCGATTTGAAAAAAAAGTGTGCGGCTCTTTATTGGTAAATAAAGATAAATTGAAATATGATTAATTTAGCTATATGGGTATTTATCGTCATAATGCGCTCAAAAAAAGACTCTTTTATGAATAGATTTTCGTAGGTTGTGGGCTACAAAATATGATTCATAATAATGACTATTTTATTTGCCATTCTGTCTGTTGACATTTTTCATTTGATTGGCAGCAACTGACCATTGAAATTGACATAGTGAAAACCAAGCATTAGAATAGGTTCCTTATGTATTGAAGGTGCCTCTTTCATTAGGCGTGGTCAGTTTTTCGATATCTTAAGTCGTTACGGAGATTCAGAGGCATTATTTTGTCGTATGTGGTAACTTTTTATCGAATTGGGGAATTAAGTGTCGTATGCAATAGCAAAAAGTTAAAAAAATGTGAAATCGCCACATACGACAAGCCAATCCTAAACAAATATCACATTAAGTCCTTTCCGAAATGAGGTACGATCTCTAAATTTCATAATTATACAGTCAAATCCCACATGCATTTCCTGTCTAAATTTTAAGAAAATCGGTCGGATAAACAACGGTCGGATAAACAAAGTTATTAGTCCTCAAACTTTAAATAGTTTCTCAGGCGACGATTTATGAAAATATTTCCTTTATTTTCTTTTATTTTTGTGGAATATTATTTGTTTTCATTAAATTTGAAATAAATCTGACAGATAGCTCGCTCAGTGGCGGCCGTGGCGCAGTGGATAGAATGTGGGGCCCTTACGCCGAGAACCCTGGTTCGAATCCCACCTGACACAGAAAGTTTTTCAATTGAATTAATTTTTCTGTGCGGAAACTTCGCTCTACGTTTTGCCCTTTTGCCAAATTGTTTCGTTGACGTTTTTTGAGCTGTCCAAGACACTTTTTTTGTCCGAAAAGTGTTCAAATTACCTCTCTGCAGACAATGACAAACCTCAGAGAGTAAAAACTGCCCTGAAAAGCTTCTTGAGAACATAAGCTGTTCAGAGTCGGCATAAAGCTGCGGTAGGTCCAGTTCTCGATAATTTGTGTTGAAACATTTCACAGCACACACAACACAATTGATCATAAGAAGCTCGGTCAAAGTCCTTTCAAGGGCCGTTCTTTTTTTTTATTGCTTGCTCGCTTAAGAACAATATCGCTGAACTCGATCTATTCTCTCTAAACGCTCGAAACAAAAAATAAAAAATGAACAAGATCTGCTCTCAAAAAAAAAAAAAAAATGCCTAATATTCAAAAAATGTCCACATATGTCTATTGTTGTTTTGTTTCGTTTATGTATTCATGCAACCAAAACATAATATTTGTGTCCGTAAGTTTTTATATACACTGCATAGTCTGTATAGAAAATAAATAGGTATTTTTAAGAGTTATATGAATCTGCATATCAGAGAGTAGCTATATATATGAGTACATACTTGTATGCACAAAGCATATAAATATATATGTGATGCTTTCATAATTCAATTAAGCCAAATAAATGCTTTGTATATAAATACCTGCTTGCATATTTTTAGGCGACAGATTTTATGTTGTTTTCTTGTTACTTTGTTTTTCACACAAACACGTTTTACCCACACATCCAAAAGACGCAAAACTCCGAGAAATATGCTACGTTCTTTATTAACAGTGCTGTTAATAAGTATAACGTGACGTAATTTAATGTGGCTTAGTTTATTTTTTATTTTCTTTTTTTTTTTGTGCTTTGAGATGTGGACAATGGCATGTGTGGCTAAGTTCAAAATAGACCGATGACGGTTTTTACGAACGGCACTCTTTATACCCTTTAACTTGTCAAAGACTCCAAGTAGGGTTTAAGTTAGTTCTTTTATGTTTTGTGATACATCTTTATTCTGACACTTGTTTTCCTTATTATTTTTCATTCAGCTTAGTATACACGACTGTTATATATATAGACGTTAAAACCGTTAATACTATCCAAAAAAAAAAAAAAAAACAAAAAACACATGATGATTGACATTTTTATTGTCATCAGCACATATGTCAAGTCGACGACATAAACCTTCTTATATAATATTGCATACTCTTGGGATTTATTGTCATTTAATTCTCTTTTTAGCATACATCACGCTGTCAATAAAAGCCATCCTGACTTTAATGAACTCGTGTTAATAATTTCTTCACTTTGAAATTGATTTTGTCACTACATTTATATATTAATTTTTGCTTATATACG
The DNA here is from genome assembly GCA_914767935.1 of Coremacera marginata. Taxonomy (NCBI): domain Eukaryota; kingdom Metazoa; phylum Arthropoda; class Insecta; order Diptera; family Sciomyzidae; genus Coremacera; species Coremacera marginata. Next base: position 5,620,034 of record OU612048.1, read on the forward strand.
AGTATATTCGCTAATAGAAGTTTAGAATAAAACAATGGCAATGGATTGTTTCTATTTTGTTCACTTATTTTTTTAATAAAATCCGGCGGTTTTGAAAGTATGCTATCCTTAAAATGGGTGCGCACGTTAGGCTAAGCAAACATAAACTAAAACAGTCATGAAGCTTTTGTATCCTTTTGCATTTTTATATACACACCATTATGTGTACGTATGTATTTGATAGCCGAATAATATAAATGGATGTGTTGCAAAAGCAATACGTTTCAGTAAAAGGAGACCCAGCAGAAATTTGAAAAAAACTTAGATTTTGACAGACGTCACTCCGGAAGTAAATAGTAGGAATTCGCTATGAGTTTTGAAAATAAGTCCCAAAGAATAACTGTTATTTTCAAAAGTTTATATAAAGAAATCATTAGAGGAAGTATAAAAGAATTATTAAGTATACAAAAGTGATGTTTATTTTATACCCTCTGGAGCAGAGTTGTAAATCCCATAGCTCAATTAGCTCTTTTAGCTCATTTACAACAACTTCAATATTTCCGTGTGTGTTGTAATTCGAAGAATTGACTTCGTCGGCGTGACAGCAAGAAAAAAATGTGCATGCATTGTTGTGGTTTGTTATTGGTGCTGTATGTATTTTGTTTTTATTTTTTTATTTTTTTCGTCACCATCGAAGTTCCAATTTTTTTCTTCTTTTTTTTTAAATTTGTAATCCAGCTCACTGCCACGACACCGCTGCTCTGGAGTATAGAGAAAAGAGCACTGTGCAGCTAGGCTTTTTCCCCAAGAAAATTTCTATGTTTCCAACTATTGTATGGAAGATATAAACTATTTGCGACAGTTTTTGTGTTTTTTGTATGGAGACCCACAGAAAAGTGGTCGATAGGGGGTAAGTGTGTTGAAAACAAATATTGTGGGGCAAAAAATAATAGGTCCAGTTCATATATTTGACCTCTCTAGAAGTCCAGTTGCGGAAGATATAAGCTATTTGCGACACTTTTTGTGTTTTTTGTATGGGGACCCAAAGAAGGGTGGCCGATAGGGGGTAGAAATGTTCGAAAGAAATATTGTGGAGCATAAAATAATAGGACCAACTCATATATTGGACCCCTCTAGGAGTCCAGTTGTGGGCGATATACACCATTTTTAACTGTTTTTGTGTTTTTTGTATGGAGACCCAAAGAAAGGTGGCCGATAGGGGGTAGGTGTGTTGAAAAGAAATATTGTGGGGGAAAACAATAGGACCAGCTCATATATAAGAACCCTCTAGAAGTCCAATTGCTGGAGATATAAGCTATTTGCCACAGTTTTTGTGTTTTTTGTATGGGGACCTAAAGAAGGGTGGTCGATGGGGGTAGGTATGTTGAAAATAAATATTATGGGGCAAAAAAATAATAGGACCAGCTCATATATAGGAACCCTCAAGGAATCCAGTTGTGGGAGATATAAGCTATTTGCGACAGTTTTTGTGTTTTTTGTATGGGGAACCAAAGAAGGGTGGCCGATAGGGGGTAGGTGTGTTCGAAAGAAATATTTTATGGTAAAAAATAATAGGAACAGCTTACATATGTGACCCCTCTAGGAGTCCAGTTGCGGGAGATATGAACTATTTGCGTCAGTTTTTGTGTTTTTTGTATGGGGACCCAAAGAAAGGTAGCCGATAGGGGGTAGGTGTGTTGAAAGGAAATATTGTGGGGGCAAAAATTGATAGTCCAGTTGCGGGAGATATAAACTATTTGTTTTTTGTATGGTTATCCAAAGCTTAAAAAAATTTTAAAGGGCAAAAACAATGGGACCAGCTCATATATAAGACCCCTCTAGGATTTCAGTTGCATGAGATATAAACTATTTGCGACCGTTTTGGTATTTTTTGTATTGGGACCCAAAGAAGGGTGACAGGTAGGGGCAGGTGTGTTGAGAAGAAATGTTGAGGGGTAAAAAATAATTGGACCAGCTCATATATTTAACCGCAGTTTTTGTGTTTTTTGTATGGGGGCTATACAAATACTTGATAGCTGCCGCAAATGGACTCCTAGAGGGGTCAAATATATGAACTGGTCCTATAATTTTTTGCCTCTCAACATTCCCTCTGAACACACCTACCCCATTTCTGTCACCCTTCTTTGGGTACCAATTCAAAAAACACAAACTGTCGAAAAAATTTATATCTCACGCAATGGGACTTTAGAGGTATCAAATATATAAGCTTGTCTTATTAGTTTTGCCCCTCAATAATTCTTCTGAACACACCTACCCGCTTTCTGCCATCTTCTTTGAGCCCTCATACAAATAACACACAATCTGCAAATACTATCGAAAATAGTTGATATCTCCCGCAAAATACACTCCTGGAGAGGTCAAATATATGAGCTATACCTATTGTTTTTTGACCTTCAGCATTTCTTTGGAATGCACCTAGCCCTTATCTGTCACCTTTCTTTGGCTCGCCAAACTTAAAACAAAAGAACTGTCGAAAAAGTTGTTATCCCTGGCAAATGGACGCCTAGAGGGGTGAAATATGTGTGGTGGTCCTATCATGTTTTGTCCCCCAACATTCCTTCTGAACACACCTACATCCTTTCTGGCACACTTCTTTGGGCCATCATACAAAAAACACAATAACTTGAAAAACTATTGAAAATAGTTTATATATCTCTCAAATGGCCTTCTAGATAGGGATGGGCACTTTTTAAAAGCACCTCCGTTTCGAATAACCGGTTTTATCAATTTCGGTTTAAACCAAAACTTAGAACCGAAGAAAACACCGGTTTTAAGGTGACAAATAGATGAAATAGAATATATGAAACAAATAAAAAAGATGAAATCTCTTCACAGATTTTTGATGAAGAATACCAAGGTTTCTTTAAGGTCATGTTTCAAGGTTTCCTTAAAATTTCATGTTCGGATCACATCATCAATCGCGCAGCAGTCGAAAAACTTTTTTCTTGTCTTCACTGTTCAAAATATAAAAAATTTTCTATTTTGTTAAAATATTTTGTCTTGCATATTTTCACTTTATGATAATTTATAGTTGTCAGTTTTTGACTTTTTTCACCGGTGTCTTGGTTTTTTTTTTTCTTCTAAATAAACACCGAAAAACTCCGGTTTTAACAAAAACAAAAACTGATCTCTCTTAAACAATGACCGGTTTTGCCCATCCCTACTCATAGAGGGGTGAAATCCCAGTCAGCATTTTTAGTCGCGAAAGAGTCGCTTGCGATCAGCGAAACGATTGAATTAATCGTAATCGAGCTCGTATTCTAATCGTATAAGATCAGTGTATCGGAAGCAACTGTTGGCAATGGCCAATGATCTCTTCAAAAAGAGTCGTTCAAGCGTCTTCAAAACGCATCGTAAAAGAGTCACCTACACGATTGTTAAAAGGTTTGTTTTTCAATCGCAAAAACTGATCGTAAAAGAGTCGCCTTCACGATTGTTAAAAGTTCCGTATTGGAAGCTCCGATACTGATATTGAAATGATCGCCTAGGCGATTGTTAAAATTTTATACCTAATGCAATTTTTCATACAAATAGTTATGGATATGATTTCAAAGTTTATTTTAAATAATTATTAAATTGTATAAACAATTAGATTCATGGCAATTTTTCCCGGTTTTTTGCAACAAATGAATAAATAAGAAAAATACGATTAAGAATAAATAAATAAGAAATAAATAACTAAGTAAAAAATAAGACAGTAAAATTAAGTTATTAATTTTTTTAGTTTTAATTCTTAGCCTATCAACGGCATGCACCATGATACAATAATTTACAAGGTAGCCTTGACAACTACCTTTTTTCTCACAAGCGGCGATCGGGAGTTGTCAAATCAATAGAAAGTTTAACTTTCCATCTGTTTTGCTGTTTCTTCGTTTTCTCTTTTCAATGTGTTTTTGACAACTTCAAATCGCCAACAGAACTATCACTCCTACCTTGTAAATAATTATACCATGGCATGCACGAAGTGCTGCTGAAATGACTTGTAAATGGAACCATCATCAGCACACGCCAATTCTGAGTGGCATACTTCTTCACTTAATGTGCGGCAGAATGCCATTGTTCGTGCATTGTTCGTACGTTTCACGAAGTTGCATTTAGCGTAGGTGTAATAGCATTGCATTGCCAGCGAAAAGCAGCCTATGCACATGTGCATAGGTAATTCGAAAATACCCTTTAATATTTTAGAAGCTTCCCGCTTGCTTCTTACGCGTAATGCGTTCGATGAAATTTTTTTCGATTCGACATAACCGATATACATAAATTAAATAAATAAATAAATAATACTTATAAATAATACTTTTTACCAAAAAATACTCAATCACGATAAATTCACTACTTTAACTCCACTACGCAACTGAAACGAAACAATCATTGAAAGCTGCAAAGCAAACAAATTCTTTTTCGACATCGAATAACGGTAAAATCAATCGGCGTTCGTTGTATGTTTGCACGTCTTCCATTTAAAATTCTGCAGAAAGTAAACATCTTTTTTATTTAGCAATCGTCATTTCATCGTTCAAAGCGTCAATTTCGATTTCTACGCTTTTGTTAGTGTAACTCGCATAGCAATCGTTATATAGTTTAAAAAATGCGCCGCAAGATAAATGCGCTCGTCAGCCAATCGCGTCAATGCTGGCAGGGATATATCGAAACCAAAAAGGGTAATTTCATGAGTAATTTGATAATCAATTGAGCTTTCCAAGTAGTTTCGAGCTTACGAGCTACCCGTGTAGTTTTGAGCTTTCGAGTTCATGCGCTGTGCACACCCAAAAAGAATGCACATGCAAATTTGTGTTTTTTAAGTTAGACTCTCTTTGGAACGTTGAGAGTGAAATTTTTACCGGAAAGGAAATTCGTATAGCAAAAAAGACATGATGAAGTCGGTTAAAAAAGTGAACAAAGTTAGCAAGAAATAAATTTGTTAATGTAAAATTTGTTCATTTTATCATTTCAACAGAGTTGAAGTTATGAAAATATTTCGAAAAATCGTAACAGGAACCCTTTATATAGCAAGTTTTGTTCTCTTAGTGCAGATAGAGCCATACCTAAAGCGGGTTGAGTTAATTTCAGTTTCATATTTTGTACTTACACGCCGAGCCATAGGAAGTTTTACTTAAATAATTTTAACAACGAGACGGTATAAAATAAAGGGAATTTTAGCAGATAGAAACGAGATTCAACATTCATTGTGATGCTCTAGCAGCACTAGTATAGAATTTTATTAAATCCTTTTTCTTTTTTTTTGCTTTTTAAAATGATATATCTAACCCTTTCCTCAAAATAACTTGATACAAGCTAAGACAAATCATGTATTTGCCTTTTTGGAAATGATTTCTCAGCTACAAGAGGCGGTGATAACCAGGCAAACAACTGTTGCTTAAAATAGATCGGACGCATTGTTTTTAATATGAAATATTGTGGCCATGCTGCTGTTTACTCGAATCGTCGTCATTCAACGCAACTTGTGATCATTGGTAATAATTGCACAAATAGAGTATACAGTAAAATAAAATACATGTTGTAAATATACTGAAACAGGACCGTATTCAGTTGTAGCTTAAAGGAAGGCGCCAATTGTTTCTGAAGACTAATTGTTAAGGAAAGGTTTAATAAAATTCCCTGGAGCTATAAAATTTAGTTTATTACAGATTTTTTTTTGTTTCGGATGTTCAGTTCTCCAAAAGATTAGTTACTAAAAATGTGAACTCGCAATTAAATGAGTATGATTTAAAACTATCTATTTGTTAGATATAAATGCATTTCAATATAAAACGCATGCTTTAAATTAAATTGGTTTGTTCGAAAAGTAATTTAGTTTTTTCCCAACAGAGGAAGTAATTGTATTTTTTTTTCACTACCAACTTCTCACCTTATACCGTGGTTATGCTAGGCAAACATGTTTGGTGAGCTTTTTTCCTGTTAGTGTCTTACGCATAAACTGAGCGATAAGCTTTTCTCTCATATGCCTGAAACACTAACAATAAAAAAGCTCACCAAACATGTTTGCCTAGCCTAACCATGGCATTAGCCGCATAATCATATGTATTTTAACAGCTGACATAGCAAGGTTTGCTTGTGAATAAATTCGACTGATTCTGCACAGTAGTTTTTCGATAATAGCAGAGCTGCAAAGGAATGCATTCAATTTAATTTTATTAAGTACAAAAAAAGTGAATAAGGAAATGAGAATCCATTCAATGAATGCAATATTAATTCATAAATAAAAATTTTTGGTGCTATCTCTTTTGCACTATCTCCTCGAAAGTCAGAGAGCGCTGTTGTACAAATACTAAAAAAAAGCTCTAATTTTACGATTCACTCCAGTTTTAATACTTTATTTCAGTAAATATTAAGATTTGGCGTGCGTGGCGTGAACTTTTTCCATTAAATTTTATATTTAAAATTTTTGTTCATAAAAATAAAAGTAAATAGTAAGAAAAATATTCTAAAAGCTCCTAAAATATTACCTTCCATTACCATTGTGACACCGGTGTCACATAAAAATGATAGTATTTAGAGGCGGAAAAGTGAGGTTTGATGAAAAATTGTAATATAAAATAGGGGTCAGAGAACCCGAATCAGTGCTTGGACTTCCGATTGCTCTTTTTTAATTGCTAAGAGAGCATGTCAAAAGTTGTGTTCAGTTAATAATTTGGCTTTGCGTGTGGGAAAGCTTTTTGTTGCGTCGCTTTCAAAATAAAGGTCTGTAAAGTTCCATCCAAGCATACTAGTTATGTGTTGTTATTGTTTCTTATATCAACTTGTGTCGGTTTCGCTCTCTACGCATTGAGTATGCATGGAATATTTCTCTTTTACATAACGATAGAACATGTATAAGAGAGTCAAATTATCAAAAATCAACAATATTAGTTTGAGAACATACGCAACAAACAGATATATCGGTAATATTGTTATCTCTACTTCGAACATCTGGATATGTGATGTCAAAAGCATAAAGAATAAAGAGCAAACTATTTCACTAAAACAATGAAAGAAACACTTTGTATTAGTGCAATGCATTCAAGTTTAAATTCATTTCATAAAAAAATAAGCATAACAAAGGCATTTTTGTCGACAACTTAATGAAATTAAAAATTATTAAATGTGGCACAAGTACCAAGTGGACTGAGGGGCTTATTTTCACATTCTGAAGAGCTAGAGGGGATCAGGGGGGCGAACCTTCACATGGCAACGTGTCTGACTTCCTCAACCTGGTGAGGCCAGCATTATCTATGTCGAAATCGTCCCAAGTCGACTCAAACCTCCTCGTGGTGTTCCCTGGGCAACGGCAAACTTTCATCTTCTCCAATTTACTTACTGGCAACGATTTCGCCAATGCCGCCCATGGAGAGCGCAGTTCAGTGCCACCAATCAACGATGCCGGAGTGGAAGTACCACCACCTAGCCATGAAGAGGTTCGAGTTGCTATCCAACGACTCAAAAACAATAAAGCAGCGGGTGCTGACGGCCTGTCAGCTGAATTGTTTAAAACCGGCGGCGATGAATTTATTTATTATTTCCATCGCATATAAGGTTTTCACCAGCGTACTGTGTGAAAGATTGGAGCCGATTACAAAAACACTGATTGGACCTTATCAGTGTGGCTTTCGACCTGTAAAGTCCACTATAGATCAGATTTTCACGCTACGACAAATCTTGGAGAAACCCACGATAATCGAATTGACACACACCATCTCTTTGTCGATTTTAAAGCTGCCCAAGAAGGGATTGCATATACGCAACATTGTCTGAGTTCGATATACCTGCAAAGTTCATTAGACTTTGCAGGATGACGTTGAGCTACACATGCAGCTCCGTCGGTAGGAAATGACCTCTCCGCAACCTTCAATACCGAAAGAGATTTCAGACAAGACAAGGAGATCGTACGAAAGGCCGGTGTGTATCGTAATGCCACCATGTTCTACAAAGGTGTCCAGATTCTTGAGTAAGCTGATGATATTGATATTGTCGGCAGAACCAAGAGAGATGTCAACGCAGCTTTCCCCGCTTTCTACAAACAAGGGAGCGCGGCGTCTAGACTCCCACGTTTCATCCGGCAGCTATAACTTTGAAGTAGTCAAGCAGTTTGTACGAGGGGTGCCTTTTATATTTCGGGATTAGAGAACAAAAACAAATATTAATCATCGAAAATCACTTTATTGTTTTTCAAAATATTCTCCATTAAGATCTATACACTTTTGCATGCGTTTGAACCAATTGTCGAAGCACTTTTGCCACTCTGATTGAGGTATCTCCAAAACATGCATTCTGAATGCCGCAACCGCTTCTTCGGGCATCGAAAATCGTTGTCCACGCAGTTTATTCTTCACGGTTGGGAATAAAAAGAAGTCATTCGGTGCCAAGTCAGGACTATACGGCGGATGACCCATCAAATCGATGTTTTGGGTGCTCAAAAATGCAGTTGTTTGAGCCGATGTGTGAGAGCTCGCATTGTCGTGGTGAAGAGTGATCCGTCTTCGGCGGTTGGTTTTCCTGATTTCTTGGAAGACAACTGGTAAACAAATGGTTGTGTACCACTCAGAGTTGACTGTTCTGCGTTGTTCTAGTGGTACGGTTGCAACATGTCCATATTTTCCGAAAAAACAGGCGACCATTTGCTTGGAAGTGCTTCGTGCGCGAACAACTTTTGTTGGATTTGGCTCATCTTGAAACACCCATACAGTCGACTGCTGTTTACTTTCGGGCTCATACGCGTAAATCCACGATTCATCACCTGTCACGATGTCATAGACGTGTTTCGAAGCACCGCGATCGTATTTTTTGAGCATTTCCTTCGACCAATCGACACGAGCCTTTTTTTGAGCGATTGACAAATTGTGTGGGATCCAACGCGAACAAATTTTTTTGACAGTCAAATGTTTATGCAATATTGAATGTATGCTGGTCCCACTTATGCCTAAGGTTGCCTCAATCTCACGATAGGTAACATGACGATCTTGCAATATCAGTTCGCGCACAGCATCAATGGTTTTCGGAACAACAGCTGATTTCGGACGACCTTCACGAAATTCGTCTTGGAGTGAACTACGACCACGATTGAATTCACCATACCATCGATAAACACTGGTCCTTGATGGAGCTTCATCGCCAAAAATTGAATTAAGTTCATCCATGCACTGTTGCTGTGTTAATTCATGTCGAAAGTTGTAAAAAATAATCGCACGAAAATGTTCACGATTTAATTCCATTTTTAGACCGAGATGAATCTTTTAAGTTACTATAAACAACACAAATAGCGCTCGTATGCCAAAACGTTCTGAGTACGTATAAGACAACAAATGTCAAACTTTGCGATAGAGCTTTCAGTTGACAGATTGCAACACCAGGGTTGCCAAATCCCGAAATATAAAAGGCACCCTACGTATACCTTGACACCGCCATTGATAACAACAACGAAGTCAGCCTGGAGATAGTGCAAAGAACAATAATAGCTAATTGGTGCTACTACGGGCGGCTCAGTACCCACTCTCGATCGACAAAACTAACACTCTACAAGACGAACTCCGCCAGGGTAGGTGTCTTCGGATGCAAACCTTCCTGTCCAAAGCCAGGATAAAGGAGGATGGTTGTGTGTAGGATACGTGGTATGACGAAAAAATTACAGGGCCCACTAAGAGCTCGGGGTAGCGCCCATCCCCGTGTCACTATATAGTCATACCTGTTAAAAGAGGATGACCCTATCTATCCACGGCAAGGAGACAACTGAGGCTGTAAAAATGAGTTGAAAATGGAGTCCCTAACACGGATAATTCGGGTGTATTGTAATGTTGTATTAATATGGGTATAGGCAGTTCTTCCATGGCAAGTGAATTGAAGATTCATGCCTGGATTGAAGTTGCCAGTCAAGCACAATTAAGTGCTACAACTGGACACGGCCAGATGCAGAAACCCCCCTGCATGCATGCATTTTTTGTTTTCACTTGATGGGATGTCGTGGAGCTTCTTTGGCAGGACCGAGTTGCCCAGGTGACTATTATGGGTTGGCCCTATGGGGAGACTCATGCCGGTTGTGGTTGTGTGTATGCTATACAGATCTAGATTGACCGGCGTGGTCGCGCAGTGGTACGACCGGGCTGGCATATCTGTATTAATATCCAAGATATTGGGTAGATATCGTCTTCACCAGTGGATGACAACGAAGGTACGTCACTACTAGTAGTTAAACTGGTACTGCTACTGGGAGCAGTGTGGCACCATAGTTGTATAGATGTATGACATGTTGGAGTCGTAGTGTTTTCACTAGTAGGGCATTGGGTAGGGCGGTCTCTGCCGGATGACCGTGTGTTCTTACACTGTAAGGCACAAACGAGTCATAAACTATACCCTTGATCCATAAAGCCAAGAAATTAGGTCTACAAGGCAGGGGTACTTGTAAAAAGCAGCTTTCACCTCTACAAGACACTCGCTCTACCTGTGCTTATTTATGGCGCTGTGGTAGTTTCGCAAACTAACGCAGCTGCTCTGGGGGTGTTCGAGAGAAAAGTTCTTTGCAAAATCTTCGGCCCTATTCGAGTCAGCGATGACTATCGCATCCAAATGAACCACGAACTGTATGAGCTCTACGAAGACTGGGTCGTGTCCATCGTATGGACGACGAAGGTCCAGCGAAAAAGGTTCTCAAGGCGATGGTCGTTGGTCAACGACTACGAGGGAGACCATGCGCCTCCGATGGATGGACCAGGCCGAGGAAGCGCTAACCGCACTTGGTGTATCCGATTGGAGAAGGCGCTCGCAAAGCAGAGGCGCCTGAGTAAGGCGCCGCCTAAGTAAGTAAGTATTTTTTATTTTGCAGAAACATAAAAATAATTTTAAAACTATACTATATTCACTTTTTGAAAATGTTATTTTTTTCGTATTTAATGAACCCACACTGAAGCTATGGCCAACCTACAGACCTATCCCTTACCTTATAACTCGGCAAAGCACTGTAATACTCCTATAATAATGTAAATGCTTAATACATACTTACATTCTAGAGCTCAGTATCCATCTGCCACCGAAACACTCAGCACGCGACGCATTTCAAGGCTCTCTAGCGTTGTTTTTTTATCAATGCACAATATCCACAAAGATAAAGTTATTCAAAATAACTTATTGAAAATTTATTTCATGAGTTTTTTGTTCTCATCAAGGAAAACGGCTCTAAGTAAAAAAAAATGTAAGATTTCAAACGAAATACATTATATAAAGACATTTTTTTTTAAAACAGAATAAACTGGACCCCGACTAATATTTCAATATACGATTTTATTGAATATATCGAATAAACGCGACTTTTTTTAAATACTCACTTAACGCGAAAAGTAAGTAACACGCATCATCAACATTCACATTTTAACTAGAAGATATTCCATTCGTACGAGATGTACACAATAAAAAATATGAGTGGTTGTTTCCAAAATGTGTCTAAAAACCGTTCGCGTACTGAGCAAAATTTGCAGAATTGAGGGAGAGTGAGAGAGAGAGAGAGCGAACATAATTTCCCACATGTCATTAAACTTTTTGCATGTTTTATCAGACAATTTTTTTAGAAAACAACTATTTTGGTTTTACAATACCAAACAATTTTAGAAGGTATCATTGACGAGCTTATGCTGATAATTCTAAAACAAACTTGCTACATGAACCAGACTTTAAAAAGAAATTGCATGCAATATAAGGACGCAAGCAAACTACAATAAAAAAACTTATCTATCTTGTATTCCTTGATGAAAATTCTTCAACGTAAAGAAGAAAGCAAAAACGAAAACAGCAAAAAAACGCGATGGTAAACAGAAAATCAACAAAACGTTAAATAAAAAAGGGAATACATAGAATGCAAAACAAAAACTTGACTGTACACATGATTTTAACTTCTTTTCACCACGTTTATATTAGCCGTTAGAGAAAAAAGTTTAAGTTTTACTGTTTATCCTTAACACAAAACCAGAATAGATGATTTCTTGACCAAATTCCTTTATATTTCTGTTCGCTTACGAAATTTCCTCTACGTCTCTGACTTTTATTCACTCACGAAATTTCTTTAATGTTTCTCTTTCTTTAATGTTTAATGCTATCTCCTCATTCAGAGAAGTTATTAACGGTAGAGAAATTAAAAAAGCTTACAAGCGTCAGTTACGATTTTCTTTTTTATCAACTTTGCATTTTCCGCTTATGAAAAAACAAAACATGTACAAACAAACAGCAACATTTTACCTACCTACCCCCTATCTACCAGCGTTCTTTGGGTCCCCATACAAAATACATCTGTTTTCTACGAACGAACGAATAATAAAAATATTCGCTAAATATTCAGGGTATGAACGCTGATATGTTTGTTATTTTTTATTGCTTTATTTGCTACCTGCTGGTGTTAGTTAAGCATCGTGCTCTTATTCTCTTCGTTTCTTATATCTGAATAAAACAAAGAGAGTGTAAGAGCAGGTATGAGCAAAGTAGAAAAGCTTTTGAGAAAACTTTTTTATTCTATAGCAAGCGAATATATTCAGCTAGACGAAAAAGCATACTCATGCAGGGATCTATTGTGTAAAAGTGTTCCTAAAGGGGTTTTTTTTTAAAAAAGCCAGTTGTCAAAGTATACACATGTTTTTGACATTTATGTTCAGTATACTTTGGTAATTTATTATGCTAAGACATACACCGGAACAAAGTTTACAAATCGTGGAAATTTATTTCCAAAATTCGCGTTTTATGCGGAAAGCTTACAGAGCACTTTGCATCTGAGCAGGTTATATGCAAAACAATGAATCGATTTATGAGTACGTTTACTCTCATGGACAATACCCAGTAGTCTCGGGCATCATGAATGAATCGTTCTTTGGTGATTTGTTAAGGAAACTTGCTGCATTAGCCAGGCTTGCAGAATATTCTTAAATGCGTCTGTCTTGTCTTCGTCAATAACAGAATTGCAGAATATTCTTTAACTCATCTGCATTGGATTCGTCAACGATAAAAAAGGAAAACAACAACAAAAAGAACAAAGCAACAACGAAAACATTAGAACTCGCTATAACTCTTCTCTCTTTTATTTCTTGTCGAAAATTCTTTAACACATCTCTTTTGTTTTCGTTCACTAAACATTTGTCGAAAATTCTTCAACTTTCTGTCTTATGTTCGTTCATGGCTTTATTTTTGCTTATATTTCGGGGTAATTTTTTCATCAAAAGTTGAAATAAACAATTTGACAATTGATTCGAGAGTTATAGCATTTTGTGTATAACTATTGTTATTGAAAAAAAAAATGGAAAAATTTCGAGTTTTGATAAAGCATTGCTTTTTGATGAAAAAAAAAATACAGTGCAAGCCAAACAATGGCTCGATAAACATTATCCGGACTCTGCTCCATCGAGACAAATGGTAGAAATGTTGATTGCTGAATTTAAACGTGATCTTACCAGCGCATAACTGATACAGAGCGCAGTGAACGCCCAAATCAGACTGTTATTCCACAAAACATAAAAAACAACCCACAAAATGGTTATGAGCGATCGCAAATTGAAGGTGCACGAGCTAGCTGACATTGTAAAGATATCAGATGGTAGTACTTTTACCATTTTACACGAACTTTTCGTTAGGCGAAAGCTCTGTGCAAAGTGGGTGCCGCGTGGGCTCACAGTCGACCAAAAACAATAACGAATTGATGCTTCAGAGGAGTGTTTGACGCTGTTAAACCGCAATAAAATCGAATTCTATCGTCGATATGTGACAATGAATGAAACATGGCTTCACTATTACACACCAGAATCCAAAAGACAGTCAGCTGAGTGGACAGCAGTCGACGAACCGAATGCAAAACGAGCAAAGACCCAAGAGTCGGCTTGTAAGGTGATGGCGTCTGTATTTTGTGATGCGAAAGGAATAATATTCATCGACTATCTCCAAAAAGGAACCACCATCAACAGCGACTATTACTGTGCACTTTTGGATCGACTGAAGGCTGAAATCGCCAAGAAACGGCCACATGTGCAAAAGAAAAAAGTGTTGTTTCACCAAGACAAATGCATCGTGTCACAAATCAATGAAAACGATGGCAAAATTGAATGAATTAGGCTTGACCTACCCACCGTATTATCCAGATTTAGCCCCCAGCGAATTTTTTCCAGTTTTCAGGTCTCAAGAGAATGCTTGCTGGAAAGAAATTCAATTCTAATAATGAAGTAATCGCTGGAACTGAGGCCTATTTTGACGAGAAAGAGAAATCGTACTTTTATAAGTGGTATCGAAAAGTTGGAAAATTGCTATACTCGTTATATCGCTCTCGAAGGCAACTATGTTGAATAACATAATCGAGTTTTACCAAAATTTTGTACGGACTTATTGAATGACCTGTTATTAATACGCTAGCACAAAACTTTAACCCCCCTTTTTCTCAATTTATAGACAGCACATTTAAATGAAACTTATATAATTTAAAGAGTCTGGTGGTTTATGGCATCTGCAGAATATAGTTTTTATTAAAATGTTTTGACATTAAGATAGGTAAAAATTAGAAAATAAAAACAGCTTTTTTCCTATATAAAAGAAACAAAAACCAAATACAGAGCCACACACCTCTGCTGAACAGCGTTACTGTGGGAGAGTAGAATGCGAGAGTGAAAAAACACAGGTGCGTCGTTGGACACACAAGAGAAGCGAAGCTTTTTCGCAGTTACATAGATTTGATAGCTTAATAATTTTTTTCTTTTTAATAAATTAACTTTTAAATTAAAAAATTTAAAATAACATAAAATTCATTACATATATACAGAAAACATATTTACTGCTTAGTTTTTATTGTTGAATGTCAAATTTCCACGCCAATTACATATACGGGCAAATAATGCCAGCGACTCTCCATTTTAACTCTCCACACATGGTTGTGAACTCGGCTGCACTGAACACATTTTTTCCTTCAACAGCTTACTGCGTAGCGAAAAATCTGTCGAAAATTTTTCAGATTTCACTCCAAGCAAATCACAGAACGAGGATATAAAAAACTTCGCTTCAAAAATATATATTAAAGAACGCACACGAAACAAAATTTAACAAACATTTTAGATACCTTTCCGATTTCATGCATGCGTTTGTTAATTCCATATTTATTGATATCATCTATTTTTTTGACGCTTAAAACATAGAGTGTAATTTATTATCTAGAGATTGCATCAACTCTGCTAACAGTGTTAACAGAGTTATTTCACTTAAAAATATGAAGAAAAAACTCTGTTAACCTCTGTTAACACATGCCAGAGATTTAGCAGAGTTGATGCAATCTCTACATAATAATTTATTCTCTATGCCAACAATACCACAAACGCATTCACAATACAAACACACCGATGCTGGAGACACCACCTTGTGGCAAATAAAAGCAAATTTTTGTAGCATGGCAAATACACAATCGTCTATCTATTGATAAATGGTGACGATCTACTGCAGCATAGCTTCTATTATAATTAAGATTAAATTAACAACCCTTTCTCACAAGTCTTTGTGGCCTAGTGGGTAGTGTGCTGGGTTATCGTTTAAAGGGCAAGGGTTCGATCTCCACGGGAACCAAAACATATTTTTAGTGTTTAATATTAAAGTATTAAATTTTCTTGTTGTAATAAGCGCTAACAACAAAGAAACCATCAAAATTCCAAGAAAAAATCTGTCGAAAATTTTTCTGATTTCACTCTAAGCAAATCACAGAACGAGGAGTAAAAAGCTTCGCTTCAAAAATATTCAAAAGCTTCAACAGAGCCATGTGGTTGTTTTTGCCTTTTCTTTCCTACCTTCTCGGACACAATCGATCAGCGTTGCTGAGACAAAATAAAATAAAGAGTGTTTCAATAAACGTGCGTATTTTTTTTCAAAAATGCCGCAAAATTTAAAACATGCATTCTTATTGGAACGCTATAGTTTTGTTCATATAAACAGGTGCCAATGGTTTTGCTTGTCTGCATGCTTTGTTGCTGTTTTTCTCTCATTTTCTTCGAAATTTTTTTCGTTTTTGGTTCTTTTTTCATAATTGAAATTCCATTGCGCTCAAGAGAAGAATGGAAGAGTGACTCCGACAATTCAACAGAGCTGTCTGGCATTGTTGTTATTGCTGCTTTTTTGAAGTGGAAACTTCTTTAGGCGCGTTGATCACTTTTTGGTAGGTGTAACAGTTATGAATTCGCGTCAGAACTGTTAACGTCAGCAATGTTAACGTCAGCAATGCTATATCGTCACCACTGTTAATACCATCACTCTTAACGTTAGCATTGCTAAGGCTCGCACTGTTAATGCCAGCATTTCTGATTTACCTACCAGTTGCGGGATCCCCAAACGCCTTTACGACAATTGCTGCTGTAGTTAACCAGCGAAAACTGTAATTAACTATGAAACTGTGCATGCACAATAACCTATAACGACAACTATGATTATCGTTAACTGTTGGGGAATCCTGCTACAGGCAAGCAGAAAACATAGCAACGCTTTTGTGTTTTTTGTATTGGGACCCCCAGAAGTGTGGCTGATAGGGGATATGTGTGCTAAGAAGAAATGCTGAAAATATATTTGACAGCTCTAGGGTTAAAATTGGGAGAGATATAATCTATAATCGGCAATTTTTGTGTTTCTTGTATGGGGACCCCCAGAGGTTGGCAGATAGGGGGTAAGTGTGTTCAGAAAAAATGTTGAAGGGGGAAAAATAATATGACCAGCTCATATAATTGACATTCCTAGGGCTCAATTCGGGAGAGATATGATAATCGCCGATATTTATTTTTCTTGTACGGGGATCCCAAAAAGGATGGCAAATAGAGGTAAGGTGTGCTTAGAAGAAATGTTGAAGAGTCACTTCTATGGGGCAGTTCTGAAGAAAGTTTTTGTATATTCGAAAATTTAATGATTTATTCAAAAGAAGGTTCTAAAAGACTTGAATAAATATTTACCGAAAAATTTTACTATGATACTAGAGTGAAGACTTTAATATTAATTTTGACTTGTTCGAATTTCGACCACAGGCGATACTAGTATGTATAAATAATCTGTGGTTGATGTGGTAAGCAGAAGTGGTACTTTTGGCAAAAGTAGTCTTCGGGTTATCGTTCGGGGGAGGGTTTTATTACTTACTAATAGTAAAATAATGATGTATTTTTTTGGCTAAGTAGCAACATACGTTCATCATCTATCTCGTTATCGCAAATCAATCACTAGCTCCCTCATATAAGTTGCTGTCGTCTTTCGCGCGGTTCGAATGCAAAGGATTTGGTGTAGATAGGTAAACAAGTGAATAAACTTGGTTTCTTTGCAAAAGCGGGACATTTTTGCTCTCGCTGGGGAAAGCGTGACATGGTCAAATTATGAGTATGGTCACATTATGCATACCGTGCCAAAGATAAGCCGAGACAGAAAAAACCACATAAAAGCAAGTCAAGAATCAAGTTCATGTTGACAGTTTTTTCGATTATCGTTGTGTCTTGCATTATGAATTCCTTTCAACCGGACAAATTGTCAACAAAGAATACTACTTGGGTGTTATGCGTCGTTTGCGTAATGGTGTGCGTCAAAAACGATTGGATTTGTGGAGAGAAAATTCTTGGTTTTTGCATCACGATAATGCACCATCTCACACTGCACTCGTAATTCGTGATCATTTCGTCAAAAACTAGACCCATATCGTTCCGCAACCACCGTATTCGTCTGACTTAGCACCATGTGACTTCTGGCTAGTCGCTAAACTCAAGAGACCGCTCCGTGGACACCGTTTTGAATCGATAGATATCGAAACGAAAAAGCAATGGGTAAAAACGTTGGCACAAGTGTATTGCATTCGGGGGGGTACTAATTTGAGGGGAATGAAATGAACTTAGAAGAATAAATAAAGATTTTTTGATTTATAGTAGTTATCAGGCCTTATTACCCAGCGGTCCGAAATGGCAGCAGCTCATTTAGAATCACGACTGAAGCGCTCCATCACTGCTGCTGGTCCAGCAGGAAAGAAGCGCATTCTTCAAATTTTTGTTTTTCTTTGCGTTTCTCTCGAAGCAAGCACAGAGACAAAGTTTTGGGGTTTTCTCTATTGTTCTTTTGTGGAAGCCTATTTGTTGTTAAGTTGCGATTCAGTTCTCAAAGTGAAAAGTGCATTATGGTTTAGTGATCATATGATAACGCACTCATTTCTTTTTTGTTTATTTAATCCCAAAGAAATACAGAAAAAAAGATGCGCTGTCATATGGCAATATTAAGCGGCAATATGTTAAACAAAAATAGCAACTGTTCAAACGCAGTGTCTTTGATCTTAGGAAAAAAAAAATTATTTTAATTGATGAGTTGAAATAAGTGGAGAGAGAGCGTAGTTCACTCATTGCTCTGCCTCTCGCTCCTTATCCACAAGCTTCCATTCCATTACACAATGGTGGGCATCCCCTGCTCACTCCACCGCTCAATATAATTTTGTCCACACTCTCTCTCCCCCTCTTTTTCCAAATCAACTTCGAACTGCTTCCTTCCTAGGATATGCCAGTGTTAAAAGAAGCACGTTTGGCAAGGAGGATGCAAGCACTTGCTGCTGCCAGAGCAGCGCTGCAAGAAGCCTATTGAAGCGCTCTTTTTCCCGCTTGGTAGTTTCTTGTTGCACTGTATAATCAATGAACATTTCTTTTCGGCTATCTGGAGGTATATGAGTTTTGTCTACATTAACTTTATTATTTCCCAGAGATAATAGAGATTCAAAGGCGTATTTTGGTATGAGGTTTAATATTTGATATTAATGGATCATAAGTAAAGAATATTTACATTCAGACATATCACTAGTAATTTGTTCACCCGGAATTGGAAATTCGGAACGGAACGGAAAATAGCAGTTAAGGATTCACCTTTCCATTTTTAACACTCATGAATATTAACTTTTGATGAACAAATTAAAAAAGCTTAATCTTATCAAAATTTAATTCCCTTTTCTGATTCCGGGCAAAAAAATACTCACGATAGACCTGTATAGCTTGCGTCTTATTAAATCTTGATGCGGCTGCTGGCATTGATGCAATGGAGCCCACCCAACAAAAACAAAAAAAAAAAAATGCAAGCCACGTTAAGCTGTCGAATTAAGAACTTTTCTTTCAGTCCATTATAGACTACATTTCGCACTGCGCTCTCTTTCGCGTAGCCAAAATTGTCAAAATCAATACAAATCACTTTTTTGCTTACATTTTTTTAACAAAAGCTTTCTCATAGCTTTTGACATGGTTATGCTAGTACTTAAATTACACTGATCAAAAATTGACGTCAATTCTTTGCGATTTCTTTTTAAATTTACCCTCTATCACGTTGATGTCCGTGTCTCTCATAGGCAAATGCAAGAAACCGGGACGAGGCAAACATGTTTGGTGAGCTTGTTTGTTGTTAGTGTTTAACGCATACTAGAGCAAAGCTTTTTCTCAATTTATGCGTGCAACACCATGGCAGAATTATATGGTAGGGCCCAAGGTTGATTAATATAGGTTAAGTCACTTGAGAGAAGCTCGGTCGAACTGTCAGAACGGATGAAAGAAAATAAAAAAAAAAAACCTGAATCTGTACAATTTTTAGCTAACAGTTGCTTTGACAGTTCGGGCAAAGGCGCAAAAAGAGTGCTTCTCTCTCTCAAGTGACTTAACCTGTATTAATGAACCTTAGAAGGGCCGACTCGAAGAGGAGTGAAGTAGAAAGCAGAATAAAGCGGGCTGGATGTCAAAATCAGCTGTTCATCGCGAATTTCTTTATGCTCACGTTTCGCAGTTGTTTTTAGGTTAAAATTGTTAGTTTTTTTTTTGCTATTTTAAGACTTCTTTCACATTTTATAGTTTTTATTACACTTTTTTATAATATTTTCACTCAAATTATCACAAATTTAACACCCGCGACAGCACTGTTTGCAACTTGGAAACATAAAATATTTTCTTCATTTGCAATTTCTACGAAATTCGTCGTTTTGACAACTAACCAACCTTTTCAATATCCACTCTACGTTGACGCGTGAGGGCACTAAGCAAAGCGGCCCTACCTTATAATTCTGTCATGTGCAACACTAGCAAAAAAGCTCACCAAACAGGTTTGCTTAACATAATCACGGCATTTTAGATTTTCTATGAGCTGTCAAATTCGTTTTAACAGTTACGGCAGTCTGCCTCTCCGAAATGCATCAATCTTCTCTTATTCTACGATGTTTCAGTCGTGCCCAGTTGCAATCAGAGTTTTGCATTTAAAAACAAAAAATAATAACGATGTTGGAAACTCTTTCTTTCTTTCTCTCTCTCTGACTCTTTGAAGCCACTCAGAAGAAAAATTTAGATAATACTATTTATTATAATAATATTTGTTTTGCTTTTATTCGTAAAAACCTGGTTTTGACAGGTGCGGTACCCAGCACAAGAGAGAATTTTAACTACTAACACTACCTTGTCTTATTCTACCATGGCTCTGTCCATGGTATAATGATTTACAAGGTAGGAGTAACAGTTCTGTTGGCGATTTGGAGTTGTCAAAACACATTGAAAAAGAGAAAACGAAGAAGCAGCAAAACAGATGACAAGCTAAACTTTGTATTGATTTGACAACTCCCGATCGCCGCTAGTGAGAAAAAAGGTAGTTGTCAAGGCTACTTTGTAAATTATTGTATCATGGCTCTGTCATGGTAGAATAAATGTAGTTAATCGCATGGCTGAGAGGTGGCCACCATAACTATCAAAAAAAAAAACACTACGCGGAGACTCAGTTTGCCGTGAGTGACATAAAATTATTTGCATTGATTTTGACAATAATGATAGCTCAGAAAGAGAGTACAAACAGCCGCGATGCTACCTTCTTTTCATTGTACCTTGGGAGAATCTGTGATTCTCCCCCGCTCTTCCTCCCTCTTTCTCTCACTCTCTTTCTCTCTCTGGAGTCATTAAAAAAATTAATTAAGAAAATACTAGAAGATCAGGGTAAGAAACAAAAACACTTTGGCTCGGTGGATTTTTGTGTTAATAGCAATGTTGTTTATGTTCACATGCATATAAAGAATGAAAAATTTTTGTTCTCCAAAAATTTTTCTCCGTACTCTCCACAAACAAAAATTTCACAAAAATTTCACATTTGTTGCAAATCTTCTAGTTATTAGAGCCTTCAATTTCAACACACAAGCACTTCGGGACAATATATATTGCATTTAAGAGCTATTATTTGTGTTCTAATGCATTTAGTATTTTATCTGGGTAATTTTACACACAATCATTTGCATATGCTGCACAAACGCACAAATTTAATTTTTTGTTAACAATCAATCTATTTTAAAACAAATGTATTTTTTAAATTAATTGAATACGTTACATTATTGCAGTTTATTTCGGTTTTATTAACAGAAACTATCTGCAAAGTAACAAAACACACGCGCAATCAAGCAAGCACTACACAGACGATCCAACGAACAACTACTAAACATGTCCGCGCACACCGTCAACGACAACGTGTGCCCGGAGGACCAGGTCGGCTAAATAAATGCTCTTCTAGAGCAACTTTGAACTACAGAGGCGTTGCAGTTGAAGAATTTATTCATGATACAAAAATCAAGTTAGTATTGACAGTTTATTTTTGGCATAAAACGTAAGTGTCAAAAATGCTAAAAAATAGAAAAAGGAAAAATAATAAATAAAAAAAGCTAAAATTAAAAGTAAATAAAAGAGAGAGAGACAAATGAAAACCATGGTTAAATTATACAGTTGTCGCATGGCTGATCGCACTCTCTTCTCAGTACCCATAATTGTCAAAATCAGTCAATTTTGCGAATGCATACAAAAGAAAAATGGGTGGAAAAAAAGAGCATTTGTAGATTTCCTATGAGCTATAAACTTTGCGACAACCTTATAATTCAACCATGGTAACAACTATGTTCGACAGCTTTTGAGCCAGCTGTTGCTCATGGTGGAATTAAGCAAGGTAACGTGACGTTTACGAATTTTACTACGCTTGTCGAAAAATTTTGATACCGAGAGCCGGACTGTAGAAAAGTAAGTGGTGATAAGCGAAGCGCAAACATTTTGTGAGAGAGGTGAAAAAAAATCGCGCATACCTTATTTCACCATGCTGTTACTTCTACCCAGATAGCAATTTCACCTAAATTTTTGCAGTTATTCATGCTCAGCTTGAAAAGGCCTTATATACAAGTAATTATTCATGCTTTTCTTGAAAAAGCCTTGTAAAAGCCTTTAAAATTTAAATTTCTTATATAATTTTTTATATAAAGCTTTATTCAATGATACATTTTAGGAAGTATTCAAGAAGATTTTTACTCAAGCTTAGATTTTTTTTTAGATAAACAAAATTTCAGTTTGTGAAAACAATAATACGCGCTATCATAAAAAAAACCAAAAAACAAATATTTTAATAACAAAAAAAAAAGAAATTTCGTCTGAGCCCGGATTTGAACCGTAGATCTATCTGTTGATAAACCTTCTCCTTAAACCGTTGGGCTACCGGGGGATTTATTGATTTCAAATTAAGTGCATATATGAAATGATTGCAGTCGAGAGTCTTATAAAATTTTACTTAAGGAAATTCAAAGAAAAAAGTGATTAAGTTTCAATGTCGTGCGCGCAAATTCCTGAATAGACGAGTGGATAGAGCGTGCGGCTGTCGATACAAAGGTTCTGAGTTCAATCCGCAATGGTTGGGCTGTGTTCAATATACAATGCACATGTTTTCTGTTCTAAATAAAATGAAATGATGAAACGTAGAAGAAGATTATTAAAAACAATTAAATTTGTTTTTTCAGTTACCGAGTTTCTGAAGAAGTCTGGAATAAAAACCTTATATCAAACTTTATATAAGTTCTTGTCTAAAGGAAATAATTTCATACGCCTTTTCTCCTTGCATAGATAGACCCTTTTAAAACACTTGTTTCAAGGTTTATTCAAGGAAGTTTAAATGCTTTTTCCTACATAAATTCCTTATAAAAAATTTTACTCAAGACTTATTTAGGTAAAATTGTTACATAGGATACCTTGTTGCTTGTCGAAAAAACTTATCAATATAAACTTTTTCACCTTGCACAAGGTTGATTAATAAAAATCACTCTTTTGCTCCTTTATTCGAACTGTCAAAGTAAGCTGTTAGCTAAAAATTTCACAGATTCCGTTTTTTTTTTCTTGATTTCCTCTCATTCATTGTGACAGCTCGCCCAAGCTGCTCTGAAGTGACTCAATCCATGATTCACGTAGCTGACTGGGATCGTACTCATTACTAATGATTGTCTAAATAGCAAAATTTTTAATGAATATAAAAGAAAACATGTGAAAGAATAGAACATTAGCAACGTTTTCTATGAGCTGTCAACTTTGATTCGATAATAATGCTCTCACACTTGCGACAACCTTATAATTCAACCATAACTCAACTAAAGTTGATTAATATGGGTTAAGTCACTTGAGATAAAAGCACTCTTTTTCGCCTTTGCTCGAAGGATGGTTGTTGTAAACCTTCGACTTAACATAGCCCCAGAGGAAATAATTCAAACGATCTAGGCGGCCAAGCGATGGGCCCATTTCTCGAAATTAACGACTCGCCGAACTTATCGCGCAATAAAGCCATGTTAAGTCGAGAAGTGTGAGGCGGTACACCGTCTTGTTGAAAACAAAGGTCGTTCGCATCAATATCATCAAATTCCGGGTGGGGAAAAATCGTTGAGCATCGTGTTATAGCGCTCGCTATTAATGGTAACGGAATCTCCTGCCTCATTTCGAAAGCAATAAGGTCCGATGATTCCACCGTAACATAATCCACACCAAACGGTTAATTTTTTGGGATGCAATGGTGATTCATGAACCACTTTTGGTTTTGGCTCAATCCTATAGCGACAATTTTGTTTGTTGATGTGGCCATTGAGCCAGAAATAAGTATCAACCAGTGACCAATCAGCGAACTGACGACAAATCTGATGGTCGGCTGGCTTCAGTTTTTGTGCCAACACCATCTTATATGGATGCAAACCCTAATCCAATCGCAAAATTCGCATTCTGGTTATCCTGGAAAGTCCCAACTCTAGAGAACGGCGCGAAACAGACAGATTTGAATCTTAACGGGCACTGGCTTGAACGGCGGTAATGTTTTCTTCACTTCGGACATTTTTTGTCTTACGCCGTGGTTATGCTACGCAAACTTGTTTGGTGATCTTTTTTTGTTGTTAGTATTTTACGCATAAAATAAGAAATAAGCTTTTCTCACGTGCTCTTAAGCACTAACAACAAAAAAGCTCACCAAACAAGTTTGCCTAGCATAACCACGGCACTATAGGCACCTTTGCATCGTGAAATAGTGATTAATAAATACAAATTTATTTTCACTTGAAAAAATCACTTAGTTATATTAATTTTCACTTTATTTCTTGAATTATAATTCAGTGCATTTTATCAGAATTTTGATCTGATAACTTCAACTGCGTATTCTGCGTTTCAAGACATAACAACAAATGAGGCAAAAAATTCATTATTTTTAAATTAAATCAACGCAACAGCGACTAATGTGCAAAACGCCACTGTTTGAATTTATGTTCTTTTTATAGTTTTGATTTTATACGTCATTATTTTGTTTTATATTATAAGAATTTCAATAAATCAACAAATTTTAATGTATCGATTATTTGAGTTCTTAATTTTAGACTCCTTTCAAAATAATAGGAGTGATTGTATTAGTATTTAAAATATTTAGGTTTTTATTAGGTTATTCTATAAATAAGTCTCTGATTCACATGTTGTACGTATATTTCCCATGTTTTGGTCAGGAAGATGATGATTATATCAATAAAGATGTTGTCGAGCAATGTTTTCACCAGGGCCGCACGAAGTAATTTTATTATTTTGGGCATTAATCATTTTTTTTTTTTAACCCAGATCACACATATACTAATATGTAATCTTTATTAAAGCTCTGCAAAGAACCATCCAACCACACTAGTTATGTGTTATTTTTTTTTTAATCTCTTTCGCTCTCTAAGCTTTGAATATGCATGGAATATTTCTCTTTTAGATAATGATATAGAACATGTATGCGAGAGTGAAATTATCAAACATAATGAAATACGAGCTTAAGCATGGAGCATGGAGAGAAGTTAGATGCGGACCGTACTCTCTTTATCATAGCCAAAATTGTCAACATCAATACAAATCACTGTTTTCATTTTTCTTATTAAAGCTTTCTCATTGCTTTCAGATTTTCTATGAGCTGTCAAATTCGTTTGAACAGCAAAGGTAGTCTGCCTCTCTGAAATGCATCTTATTTTACCATGAGTTTGAAAACATACGCAACAAACAGATATATAATTCCGATATCCTTACTTGGAATATCTGGAGTATATGACGTCACAAGCATAAGGTATAAATAGCGAATTATTTCAATAAAAGTAACACTTTATATAAATGCAATGCATTGAAGTTTTCCATTTTTTTCATAAAAAAATAAATATAAGCATTTTTATACCCCAACGCGTAATGCGTATATAAACTTTGTCATTCCGTTTGTAACGCCAATAAGGAGGCGTGGCAGGCATAGAAAAGTATATATATTTTTGAGCAGCATCACCAACTGAGTCGATTTGAGTGTGTCTGTCTGTCGGCCCGTCTCTCCGTCTGTGATCACGATTACAGCCGCAATTTTAAAGCAGTCCCAATAGGCAATGAAGCTAGGTCGCTTCTAACGAAGGCATGCATTTACTGCTACTTTTGGCGGTAAGACACATGACTTCCTTGCTGCTTCTGCGAGCGCTTCTATGAGGTCTAATTTTTTGCTACCCAGGGCAGTACAACAATTATATTTTTCCTACAAAAACTGATTCTGATTATATTTCAGGGTTACTTTTTCATTAAAAGTTAAAATATATATTAGTTCATAAATACTGAATAATAATCAACGTCATGACTTAGAGATATTCTTAATTGACAAAAATATGTAAAATAAAATAAAATGAAATAAAATCACAGAATAAATAGGTAGGCATACATAAAAAGGAATAAACAAAAAAATATTTTTTAATTGCTTTGGTTAATATCTTCTTTAAGCTGGAGAGCGGAAGGCATGGAAAATTTCATATAAATAAGTATATGGGCTTGGATATGAGTAGGGTAGGCCTCCGACATCCATTTTAAGGCCTGCCAGTAGCGCTTCGAAGGCCTGCCAATGCCTACTGGGGTGATGACCAAGCGCACACAACTTAAGCTGCTTGCGTGTATGTATAACGTTGAAAGCTTCTCACTGAAAGAAATAGAACGTTAAAGCATTTTGAAAGCTTCCTGAAAGCAAAAATACTCGTATTAAAAAAAAAAACGCGAATAGAAAAATTATGAAATTACAATCTATTTTTTATTATTTCTTTTGTTTATTAAATGGTTCTTATATACATTATTAAATAATTATTGCAAATATTATTATATTTATTATTATCTCTATACATATGTATACATTTTAAACAGAGTTACATTACATTAATAAATTACAAGTGAATTAATGTCACTACAAAATTTATATTCCCTATGCCATATATATTTCAGAATTGATTCTAAGTTTTTTCATGAATATGGTTTTGAAAATTAAATAAAAAAAATGTTGACATGTGATAAACTTATACGGCTTAAACCATTTATGAGTTCTCCTCCTATGCGATCCTCTTCGGCAAGCAAATATTTTCATTTAAAAAACAAATTTAGAAAGATTACAAAACATTATTTATTGCATTTGTGAATTGTACTTACCTTATTTTTTCCAATTATATTTTCATTTAACATCAACAAAATTTAAATTAAATATATATACCTAGACAAAATTTACCGTAAAACAAAATATGTACAGCCGTGGACACATAAATAGCACAAAAATACATGTAGGGTGTTTCACATAAATTTAAATAAAATACATGGAGGATAACAAGAATTTATTTCATGGTATTTGAGTTTAAACATTATAAACTTAAAATCAGTAGTAACTTTGTAACTACGAATTAAAAATTAGAAAACTAATGAAAAATCTGAAATTGTTCCTTAGCTGAAGTGGACGTATAAATAGCACAAGTTGGATTCTGAAAAGAAGACATAGTGATTTATTTTTATTTTACAATGAGCTTACGAATATGTTTACTAGTACTTGGTACTGTATCCCGAATTGTTCAAAACAGCCCGACTTCTTCGTCCCATACTCTCCACAAGCTTCCTGACCCAATCCTTCGGAATAGAGTACCAAGCCTTCTCAATTCCACTTCATAACTCATCTTAATTTCGAAATTTTGGTTGCTTATGCTGACCTTCACATCATTCCATAAATTTTCTATGGGATTGAGGTCTGGGCTTTGAGCCGGCCAATTCAATTTATTTATTTTTTCCTTTTTTAGCCAATCAATCACAACCTTTGCTGTGTGTTTTGGATCATTAGAGTGCATAAAAATTCACCTAATAGGCATGTTTTCAAATGCAAATGGTTCCATCTGGTTATTAAGAATATCTAAATACATATTTTTGTCCATTATTCCTGGTATACGAAAAATTGGCCCAACGCCGTGCCAGGAAAAAGCTCCCCAAGTCATTAAATTCCCTCATCCATGCTTTAAGGATTTTTTTGTATACTTCAGATTCAACTCTTGGCGTTTGGGGCGCCGAACAAAAGTTTTTCCATCTGGTTCAACCCTATTAAATTTAGTTTTGTCAGTCCAGAGAACGTTCTTACAAAACTGGTCTTCTTTATTCACATGGGCCCTTGCAAATGCTAACCGATCCTTTAAATTTTTTTTGGTTCAGAGCGGCTTTCTTCGGCTAATGCGTCTATAAAGATTAGCTTCATGTAGTCTCCTAGATACTAGTTTTCATAATTTTTTGCTTTGCTGTCTTGAAAGGATCAGCCTTACTTTTGCGAACTAAAGTCATTCAGAACAATAAATCAGTGGAAGCGCTGGTTTTACGTCTAGGATTGCGCGGCTTATTCTCGAAATTATTTTAACCATTTGATGTAACCAGCTTGAGTGCATTATACACCATTTTTGGCGAAATTTTGAGAATATCCGCGATTTCAGATGGTTTTTTGCTTATTCACTTAGTTCGTCAATTATAGACCTTTTTTCCGGAGTGCAATGTTTGCCACGACCCATTTTATTTAGAATCGGCGAAATTAACCGAATAAAACTCTACAATTTTTACAAACACCCGATATTTTTAACTTTTATTCACCATCTTACATGTGTGCTATTTATATGACCACAGCAGATCGTACATGCCTATACAGAAAGAGATGACCTGAGCAAATAAAAGTAAGTAACCGTACATCTCTTTCGGAGTTTTAAACAACGTCACACTGGAGTCTCAAAAAATAATAACTACAGTTAATATATGCATTATTAGGTTCAAACGAAACGTTTAAAAAATAAGTTGACATTTGTGCTATTTATGTGTCCATGGCTGTATAAAATAAACTATTTTAAACTTGCAAACTATGAAAATAATGATGGCTTGCATGAATAAAAAACGCTGCGTTTCTTAAGTATCAAACTTAAGCATATATAACAGAACTACGCATCGCTTCTTTATTTTATTCTTTTCGGTGCACAAAAACAACGTAATTCGTTTTAAATCTAGCGAACAAAGCGACGCAACCCCACCGGTTTCGAGTCTGCCTGCAGACTGAAAGCTTTTCTACAGCGTAAGAATTTATATACGCATAAATTTTTGAAAAAGCTCTTGTCTCGCGAGCTGATTATGTTCGTAGCTGTTTTAAAGTTATCGCGATAAAATTTAAAATAACAGCTTTTTTCTAAAAAATGGAGTTGAAGTTCGAAAATGAGCCAAATCAGATGAAAACCACGCCACTACTTCCCAAACAAAGTGAATCTCTTTTAACCGTAAAATCTCTTTTAAAATGCACAATAATTAATGAAATGACTTGAAATTTTGCAAGAATGATAGAAACAAGATTACGCGTTCCGCAAGAGAGAGAGTGCATGACGTCACCCAGCGCTATTGTTTACATTGACCGCATATATTTATATGCTATGTCAGACTTTTTATGTAATTTTAAAAGAAATACTGATTTATTTGGTTTTTAAAACGAACAATTTTTATTATTATTTATTAGTTGATTTTGAAAATTGTTGACCTTTTTGACTTGGCCTTGACCTAACTTGGCCTTGAAGCCATATTATTCCGTTCCGCATAAAAATGCATGGAAGGCTTGGGGGCTCTTCGGTGAGCCAGGAGTTCATGAAAGGAGTGTAGACATGCTGTCAACACAAAAGTAAAAGGTTTCCAACTGTTGTATTTAATACAATGCTCATCAAATTAAGCTCACCAATTTTAAGTTGCATGTCACCTTGAATATGCTCATTTGTAAAGTGCTCCATACTAATTCTCCATGTTTTCTTTTCTTTAAAAGGCTGACAAAAATTAAGCCATGGCCTAAACAGTTTCTTATTTTTGGGAAACAAGAAGCCACTAATTTTATTTTCTGTATTTTTTTGAACGTTTGAACATTTTTACTTCATTTTCCTACAGGAATTTATAGTATTTACACATAGTATATATAATTTATAGTATATAACATAGTTGCATTAATTTTTGTTATGCAAAAGCGCTGGGTGACGTCATTTAGTCAAATGAGGAGTGCACTAGGTAACGGTACTGTGGAACGCGTAATCTTGTTTCTAACATTCTTGAAAATTTTGCACGTAAGCTTGGATCATTAATAAAAATCCTTAATATGAAATTTGAAAAAATTGGGTGAAAACCACGCCTACCTCCCATAAAAAGTGGGACACCTCCTTCAACACCGTTTGTCTTACTTCAGCCGAATTTCGCAAACATATTCTATGGAATAATTAGCAGTCAGTAGTCTAGAAAATTGGGCTTTTCCAAGAATGTCTTTGGAAAAAGACAATTTGCGATGTTCACTGTATCTCAGCTGGAAATTATGTGGGACACTACTCTCTTTTGCGACGCTACAAAAAAAATTCGCAAAATTGATTTGATTCTACGGATTTGCGTACGCATCGCATTTCATTTTTACATCGTATTGATTGGCGCATCGCAATACATAGAAGGGCCCCTGAAATCAAAGAACGTTAAAATTTAGTCGAAATATTATCAAATCCTAACTAGCACCCTCCCCCAACGTTCTCTGATTATTATTTCTTTCATTTTTAAATTTTTGTTAGTCATTTGAAGTGCAAATTGTATATTTTTCATGAAATCTTAAACCTTTTTGTAAGTGAAAAATACCCTTAGTATGAAAAAAATTCTAAAGGCCCAGCCAAAATAGACGGGTTTATCAGTAACGAGTAGAGACGAAAATGTTCGCTTTAATGTAATTTAATGTTTTTGCCCAAAATGAACGAACGTAATTTAACGAAACTGAACGAAACAGCTTGTACATACGTTTTGTTCCGTAATGCAGCGGTTATGCTAGGCAAACATGTTTGGTGAGCTTTTTTGCTGTAAGTGTTTTACGTATGCTTAAGACTCCAACAACAAAAAAGCTTACCAAACATGTTTGCCTAGCATAACCACGGCATAAGAACCGAACTTTCAAGCAGTAATATTGGAAATCTTACTTTAATTTTTTCTTCTATGTTTTATTATCATAAATATATTATTTTGTTTATATGAATACAAAAGCTTTGAAGTCGGCGCTAATCTTTGATGCACACAATCATAATCTTTTTGCCATCCCTGCACTATTTTAAAATTTGTTTATTTTACGCTATGCTGCTTTAGTGACGCTATAGTAATTTTAAATTTTAATTTAAAAGTAATTTTAAAAGTTTTGCACACAAAAATTCTCACGCTACTGATTTGGTTGAGCTTAAAAAGCTCATATTGGCTGCATTCTGCCAAGGCGAGCGCTATTGTAGCGATGGATCATTTAACACTGGATTTCTCTGAATGCGTTGCTACGTCGAACGTCAGATCTGTTGACAACTGACGTTTGACGTAGTTTGTCTGCTTGTTTTGTTGAATTTAAAACCTAATTTCCTTCTGCTAAGAAATTTACTTAATGCAAAACGTAGTGCTAGAGATGCTAATGGATGATGGTATTGATATAGGTATTAAGGAGCACATTTCAGACCTCATTCAACCATTGCAAGAAGCAAAGGATAGTTAAAAACATTAAAAGCACAAGCCACGAAAATTTTCATTTATTTTAAGCGTTTCAAACTTTTAAGAGTGTTTGCAAATTCATGCAAATTGGCGCGCAAACAGCTGTTAAATGGTATAACTTGCATCTGTTGAGTAGAAGTAGCGTAATTTATTTCGCTAGGTAAAATGCACATCGCTCGAGCGTAGACCAGTGCCAGTGCTGTCAAAAGTGTAGCCATTCACCAGTATTTTCTTGAGCGCTAGTGTTGGCGGAATGCAGCCATTGAATTGCAACAGATGTGTTACAGCTGCACAAATAATGCATAGAACACATTGTTTACCGAGCCAATACCAACGAGATTTAAGTCCCGAAGTTAAGATCAGCGAGTAACAGACGCACTTCCCAACAAACAAAAGCTTTCGTTATTGTGTTAAGTGATCAAAAGCGCCGACTTTAAAGGATTATGAACATAAAGAAATTAATATTAAACTAAATTAAGTTTTAATAATAAGTTTTCCAATATTATAATAAATATATAAATAAATTATCACACTTGATCAAGAAATTAATAGGAAAAGTAATTTGAAATTATTTTTAACTTGTTTTTTTTTTTTGCCAAACGGGTTCACTAGCAAAGCATTAAGCGTTTATGTGGCTTACTTCAGCAAGCTAAGAAAAGAAAGCTGTCGTGGATTAATTTATTTGTCTTTAGAGTGAAAATAAAAATACTGAATAAAAAATAGCTGTTATTTTCTATGTTCATTCGATAATTTATATTTTTGATTTTAACTGTATAAATTACAAATATCATATACAGGTTGCTTGTGTTGAAACACAAAAATTTTCTGTTACGATGTGTCATTAAAAAATACATGAAATTCATACTTATACAAAAATTAAAAAATATTGTTAATTATACCAAATTTCGTTTGAATGCCAGAATATCAGCGACTTTTACTAACTCACTACTAGAACTTAAAAAAAAGTTGTTTATTTAGATTCGTCGTTCGCTTAGATTCAACGAAATACATTGTATATGTACATAAAATATTTATTAGTATAATAAGAATACGTTTTAAATTTACTTATAATACTGTATAAAAAAAACTAATCAAGCAAATAATTTAATTGTATTAAATGTGGGTATATAGTATGCAAATAAATTTTGTTTCTTTATTTTTGCAGAAGAGAATACAATTGTTACAATTAAGCTGCTTAGTACACTAATACTAGATATAACTAATTTATAATAAACAATGTCCTAATATGTAAATTTTTTTTATTCAACTCCAAAACACAGCAGCCAAAAATATAGCAGCCAAGAAATAAAAAACAAAAAAACAAAAGAGAATCATTAAGTGAATTACATCATCAGAGAATCATCTGTCTTAAAAACAAGTTGAACTCAAAAGTTGTAAAACACTCAAAAAGTCATTTCCAGTTCTCATTAAGAACGCTAAAATTGGTAAAAAACCAAACATTTGCTATTCATCTGATCTATGAACACTCTATTTGCCTGAACAATATAATTTTACAAAAGATCCAAGCTAGACGTCAAACATACTTTATATATCAAGCTATATGCAGCTTCGTGCAACTAATTAGGAAAATGCAATCAAATTCGCAGTATCAATACTTTTTTAAAATGCAACTCAGGAACTTTTAAAAACGCAACACTTTTTTGCTACAGTTATTCTTTAAAAGTGCAGCCATTGAAGAGAAAAGCTTATTTCTCATTTTATGCGCCAAACACTAACAACAAACAAAGCTCACCAAGCAACTTTGCCTAGCATAGCCACGGCATTAAAAGTAGACTGTGCAACAAATTAGGGAAAAATGTGAGTTCATATTAATTTATAGATTCAAGTTATTAAATAAGTTATTTTTGGTAGTTTTCAATGTGCAAAAATAAAACTTGTGGCGTCAGCACAAGAAAAATTATTATAAAGATTTAAGCTTATGTCGACAAATCGCAACTACAAAGTAGGTGCAACAAAAACAAAGAAGCTGCATTAAGGTGCTCGAAAAGATATGTATTCTTATTGTCCGGGAATGTAAAAACAATCCGCTATCCGAGATCCGTTATAAATAACCGCAACCGCGTAGGCTATTTATGACAAAAATAAAGCAGCACCACCCGTAGACACTATTAAGAAACGTTTGCGTGAAGCTGAACTTTTTAGAAGGATTTCACTGAAGAAGGCCTTATTATCTAATTGCAATTGTAAGAAGTCTTGAGTGTGCTAAAAAGTACTGTCATTGGTCTACAAAGCAGTGGAAAAGATTATTGTTTTCAGACGAAAATAAAATGAAGGATCACTAGATGGAAAAAAAATGTAACCGCTGCCCAATGCCAAAGGATTTCGACCCGAGCTACACTGAAGCATGGAGGAGGAAGTATTATACTATGGGTTGGTATGTGATGGCGTGGTGTCGGCCTATTGCAAAAAATTAAGCCTTAAATCTAATGAATCAGTTCCAATTTATAGGAATTTTAGACATTGTAATGCTGTCTTAGGTTGCGAACATAGTGAATACCGGTTTAGACAGGCAGGCAGGTCAAATCAGAAAACACATTAGAGAAAAAGAGATGCATGACTTGATTTCATTTTTGCTCCAATGTGAAATCTGCCTGCCTGTCTGAACCGACGTTCCCTATATTCGCAACCTTATTCCGGATGAAAATATGGACGTTACTTTACCGTTATATTTCAACAGTACAATAATCCTTAGCACACCGCTCGGCTGGTCAAGCAGTAGTTTTTACAGATAAACAAGTTACTATTTTGGACTGACCATCTTGCAGTCCTACTGAACTCAATCTAATTGAGAACTTATGGCAGATTGTAAAAAAAAGGGAGTTTGCCCAAGGTACTCAACTTTGACTAGTTGAACGATATAAAAAAAGTTAAAAAAGCACTTTGACCGAGCTTCCTATGATCAATTCTGTTGTGTGTGTTGTAGGCCCAGTTCTCGATCATTTTGTTCAAACATTTCAGAAGTTTTAAGCCGACTCCGAACGGCTTATGTGTTCAAGAAGATTTTCATAGCAGTAGTCACTCTCTGAGGTTTGCCGTTGTCTGCAGAGAGGTGACGGCCGAACAGAAAAACTAATTCAATTGAGAAAAACTTTCTGCGTCAGGTGGGATTCGAACCAGGGTTATCTGGCATATGGGCCACACACTCTATAAACTGCGCCACGGCCACTAAAAAAGTTTGGGCAGCTCAAAAATTGTTTGCGAAAACTAAGTGGAGGCTATGCTTCGCAGATGTCAAGCAGTAATTGAAAAAAAATGGTTTTGCGACAAAATACTGATAAAATATTGGCATATAAAATATTTAAAAAAATCAAGTGTCCTTTATTATATGCGCGACTTATTAGATTATTTATTTATTTTTCCAAAATTTCAAAAATATTGCTGAATAATGGAAATATAACGGGCTATAAAGAATGTAAATGAGTTATAAAATTTAAATCTTAAATATCGAAATTGCCTGTTTATATAATATAATTTTTCTTATATTAATTTTGACAGAGCTAAATGTCAACGTACTGTATATGTAACGCTATGTTAGGCAATGAAAAAAGCTTGTTAAGCTTGTGGCAGGCTGTTATCTGTAGATGAGTTTAAAATAAAAATAAAAAATTGCTTTATACTCAAAGCTGTTTATAACTATTAATATTTACAGTCTGAGAATGATGAAAGATTCAAGCCATATATCACAAAATACCGTTTAAAAGTTGCATCCAAAACTAATTTGGACAGTGAAAATAATTTCTTTTCAGTTAAATTTTCTTAAATTATGAGTTATTTCAGTATGACTTAAAATAAAATGAAATAAAAAAATTAATTTAATTTTTTTTTTCGTTTTTTGACATTTTTGAAATTACATAGATATTAATTTGCTATTATATAAAAAAAAAAAGCTGTAAAAAATAATACATTTTCTTAAAAATAAAGCAATGAAGGGCATTAAGTATATTTTTCTTAATTTTTATTTCTTTTTTTCCCCGAAATCTAATCTATGAACTATCACTTAATCATTCTTTCAATACTAAAATCATAGCATTATATTATTCGGCTGTTCCTTACGACATGCCCAGAGCAAAGATCTTATAATATAAATATGCGCGATGGCCGTACAAAGCAAGGGCAGAGAAAAATTCAAGACGGAGGTTTCACGCTCAATCCACATGTTGAATCCACATGTTTATATTGAACTAAATCAATATAAGTAAGAGCGAGATGCATAGCTTTTTTAGAACTTTCAAATATTCAATGTGTTCTGCATGGAACATCTTTATATTATACTGTCTTTGCACGACGTCTTCAGCCAACCTTTTTTATTGCAATACGCTTAATCAATGCAAACGTTTAAAATTTATTTACAATTCGATTTAATTATATACGTTTTTATATACTGAATAAAAATGCTAAATTATAGTGTCCAGCTGTCTGGCCTGATGTAAAATCTTTTTCTGATGTCCCACCAATGTAATACCCATATCCGACAATTGTTGAGCAGTTAACCTCGAAATCTATAGCAATACGAAATTGAAGAATAAATAGCAAAATATTTACAAAATAGGACTTTGGTGATGGACGAACACTTTACCTGCTGTGCATTTATTAAATTAGCCTCTTTGAAATGTTGTGAATATCGTGACATTTTTATGCTCTCCAGCCACAAATCTGTACTAATAAATATATTGTGACCGCGCTGTGGATCCATGATATGTGCGCCATCATTTTCCGGTGAGCTTCTTGTGGTAAGCAATGTTTGCGGCTGCCTTGCTAAATTGTCTAATGTTGAAACTATGCTAGAGAAGGTCGGACGATGTGTTCGTTGTTTTTGCCAGCAGTCCAGCATTAACTGGTACAGAGCTTCTGGGCAATCCATTGGAGCTGGTAGACGATAGCCTTTCTCAATGCTCTTGATAACATCCTGTTAAGTTTTTTTTAAAAAGTTTCGTTTAATTTAGTTAAGTGTATTGCTCGAAAGCTCGAAAGCTTGACATATATTTCAAGTTAACTCAAGTTAGCTCCTATCAAGTTAACTCAAAAAAAAAATTACCTGATTCGACCAGTTCCAATATGGCCGCTCACCATACGACATAACCTCCCACAAAACAACGCCATACGACCAGACATCGGATGCTGATGTGAATTTTCGAAAAGCAATAGCTTCAGGTGCAGTCCAGCGTACAGGTATTTTTCCTCCC
The DNA here is from genome assembly GCA_914767935.1 of Coremacera marginata. Taxonomy (NCBI): domain Eukaryota; kingdom Metazoa; phylum Arthropoda; class Insecta; order Diptera; family Sciomyzidae; genus Coremacera; species Coremacera marginata. The sequence continues at coordinate 5,656,347 of OU612048.1, forward strand.
TAAGCATTAAAATTTAAGCAAATTATTAATAAAGTGACAATTTTTTTCTAACCAGAAAAATTTCAGAACTAGATTATAGAGTAAAAGTAAAGATAGTATGGGTTAAAATTATAGTTTTCAGTTCAATACTAATCATACCTCCCATGCAAATGAAAAATATTAGATAATATCAGAAAATATTATATTACTCAAATACAGAATTCCTAAAACATTACTGTATATGTAATGAAATACTGCAAAGAAAAGTTATTACCGTCTTAGGAAAAATTGTAATTTTTGATTTTACTTGATTCATTCCAAACCTTAACCGGGTTTGCTTTTAAATGATGTTGTCATGGATGACGAAGAAGATTGTCGTTGCAGTAATAACCATGATTTGTTAAGTAAAAACCACAACGCCAAAGATATTTTGTTTAAGTTTTGTTTATCATTGGAAAATAATTTAGTCGATTTTTTAATAGAATGAGAGGAATGCATTCCAAAAGATTGGAACCTCAGCGTACTCTGCCCAACCCACAAGAAAGGCGATCCCACTATTTGTGCCGACTACCGTGGGATAAGCCTTCTAAACATCGCATATAAGGTCCTGTCGAGCGTGTTATGTGAAAGACTGAAGCCCAACTGATTGGGCCTTATCAGTGTGGCTTCAGACCTGGAAAATCTACCACCGACCAGATATTCACGCTACGACAAATTTTGGAAAAGACCCTAGAGAAACAAATCGACACCCATCATCTTTTTGTCGACTAGAAAGCCGTCTTCGCAAGTTCAATAAGGAATCACCTATGCTGCAGAATATGATATACCTGCAAAATTAATCCGTCTATGCAGGATGACACTGAGCAACATCAGCAGCCCAGTTAAAATAGAGAAGGACCCTACCATTTGTTACCAAAGGAGGTTTCAGACAAGGTGATTATTTATCGTGTGACTTTTTAAATCTAATTATGGAGAAGATCATTCGATCTGCTGATCTGAGACAAAGCGGCACCATTTTCTACAAGAGTGTTATGCTGCTAGCGTATGCTGATGATATTGATATCATTGGCCATAACACACGTGAAGTCAGTACAGCATTCTCCAAATTAGAAAGAGTCGAGTCGCATGGGTCTTGCAGTATACGCAAATAAGACCAAATATTAACTCCACCAGCGATATCAGATGAGAGATAAAACGAAGAATATCTCTTGCCAATAGGTGTTACTTTGGGCTCTGTAGGTAATTGAGAAGCAGAGCCCTCTCTCGACGAACAAAAGTAACGCTGCATAAGCCACATATCATGTCCATCCTGTTATATGCAGCACAAACCTGGACGTTGAGCAGCTCTGATGAAAAGACTTTGTGAGCGTTCGAAAGAAAGATCCTACGTAAAATATACGGACCAATCTGCGTCAATGGCGTGTACCGAATACGATGGAACGATGAGCTGTATGAGCTATACGCCGACATCGACATGGTAAAGCGCATAAAAATCGAGCGGCTTCGCTGGTAAGGTCATGTTGAGCGGATGGAAGACGACGCTCCAGCGGAGAAAACATTCGATTCGGTACCCTGCGGCGGTCAACGCAGAAGAGGGCAACCGCATCTCCGTTAGAAGGACCAAGTAGAGGACAACCTGACGAAACTTGGAGCTTCCAGCTGGCGCCAGGAAGCGCAAAATAAAAATGTCTGGCGGGAATTTTCACAACAGGCCAAAACCGACTTACGGTTGGTAGCGCCACCTAAGTAAGTAAGTGAAATTTCCCGCGTAGTGACTTTAAATTTAACACTGATCCTGTAAACTACCATCTGTTAATAGACTACTGTCAGAATTTCAGCTCGTTGTGACGCTTAGTTGTTGTTTGGCAGTCATTGACAGCCAGCGATCTTGTGAATTTCGGCGAAAATGAAAAAAAGTGAATTTTGTGTGCTCATCAAGTATTATTTTTTGCACAAAACACCCATCAGCCAAACTAAGGAAATACTTTGCGGACTCTGCACCATCAATTTCAATGGTTAAGAGCACAAGTGACGCCGAACATTCTGGATGCCCAAATGAGGTCACCACACCAGAAATGGTCACCTAATTTCACGATACCGTGTATGATATGAAAAAATTATCCGCAAGATAGGTGCCGCGTTTCCTAACGCTCGATCATAAACGCGATCGTGTGACTGATTCAAAGGCGTGTTTGGCGATGTTGACCAAAGATAAGAATGATTTTTTTTTCCGTCGATTAGTAACCGTGGGCGAAACATGGATCCAGCACTATACACCAGAGACAAAGGAACAGGCGAAACAGTAGACTTCACCGACCTAACGTGCTCTGAAGAAAGCGAAGACGGTGCTATCCGCCGGAAAGGTTACGGCGGCAGTATTTTGGGATGAACCGCTATAATCTACATCGATTACCTTCAACACAAAATAACGATGGCGAATACTATGCAGCCGAATTGGACCATTTCAACGACGCTTTGAAAGAGAAAAGACAACATTTGGCAAGTAAAAAATTGCTCTTCCATCAAGACAATGCGCGCGTTCAAAAAATTCCATGAATTGAAGTACTAATTGCTTCCTCATTCAGCATATTCTCCAGTTTTGGCCCCCAGCGACTATTTTCTGTTTCCAAACCTGAAGAAATGGCTTGGCGGAAAGAGATTCACCATCAGAGAGGAGCTCATCACCGAAACAGAGGCCTATTTTGTGAACCTTTCAAAAAAGTCTTTTTCGCATGGGATCAAAAAATGTAAGATATGTTGGACGAAGTGTATCGAGCTAAAAGGAAACTATATTGAGAAATAAAACATTTTTTCGATGTAAAAATATTTCCTTCTTTCATTTACCACTGAATTATCAAACAGCTCTCGTATAACTTCGATTTTGAAAGATTTTGTGAATACAAAAATAAACAATTATTGACTTTTCGGTAAAAATTCTTAAACAACTTGTCGAAAATGTAATGATTTTATTCTTAATAATGTTTGTTAGCATTGGCAACTGCAGCACTTTAGAAATGCTTGATTTTGAAGACCTTAAATTGATGTTCCAACAAGGTGAAACTGTTTACTTATAATACTGGAGAAATTATTGCTGCACAAGGATGTGCGCCATAATAATTTAAAGCAGTCACTATTATCGGATCGAACCAAATTTAAATCTTGGTGAAGGATAGAGCAGACAGAACAGCTACTACTTTGTGATTTTTACAAGTCGTGGTTGCCACTAAAAAAACATTTTGAAACAGCAGAAGGAAATATCTTCGACGCCATTAACTCTTTTTAGAAAAAAGGGAGTCGAAATTACTTGGGAATGATGTCAGCGGAATGACATCAGCGCAAAAATATGTGGCTAAACAACATTTGAAGATGCTCGATAAACAAATTATTAAGCCAAAAAAAGGTTGATACTAGAACATTTTTAATTTTAATTTAATTGTAAAATTAAAAAGATCTATTTTCCAGCTGAGCAATACTTCGAAAGAAAAATCTTCTGAGTTGTTGATAGAAGCAGAAACATGTGACTTTCGTATTAACGAATTCACTAATCAAGAGAGTCATTCAAGGAGCTTGAAATAGACTCATCGTCGGAGGAGGAAGAGCATACTCTATGCAACGAAGTGTTAGCGGCTACCACTGAAATAGACAGCTGCATTTCTAAGCGCCTGAGTGTAAAAGGAAATTGCAGTATACAGACTGAAAATAACTGTAATCAAGCAACGTATAAAATGTTCTTCCAAATATCGACAAGTGTTCCGACTTAAAATAAAATTAAATAATAGTTATTTTGGATCTCTGCTTAAGATCTCTGAAATGCTTCAGGGAAACATTAAATCTAGTCGACAAATCTGCATAAAATTCAATACATAAAAGATTTTTCACCAAAAAATTGGGTCAAAATTTGGTCAAATTGACAATCTCATTTTTACGTCAAAAATATATTTTATGTACCAACATTTTTCCAATTTTCGTTCCTAAAGCGTTATTTCTAACGTCCCGCCTAATAATTTATGTATATGTATAAGTGTAGTAATAAATACAAAATAAAATTAAAAATTAGCTTTTACCCGGGTGGTATAGGCGTCACTGGCGTTTTCTATTTCACGCGACAATCCAAAATCTGCTATTTTACATATAAGTTGAGCATTAACCAAAACATTACGTGCCGCCAAATCACGATGAACATAATTCATATCACTTAAATAGGACATGCCACTTGCAATACCGCGCAGCATACCAATTAATTGCAATGTCTGGAATTTACCATCGTTAACACGTAAGAAAGTATCAAGGCTTCCGTTTTCCATATACTCCGTAATAATCATAACGGGATTTGAGCGTGTAACAACGCCTTGCAAATATATTACATTGGGATGATCAAACTGACCCATTATGGAAGCTTCGGTCAAAAAGTCACAACGCGCTTTTTCAGATGAGCCTGCAAAAAATAAATCATTTAGTTTTAAGAGTTTTAACTCTTATATGATAATTTTTTAAACCTGGTTTAAGAGTTTTAATTGCAACATCAATATCTTGAACAAAATTGGGCGGAATTTTTAAACGTCCACGACAAACATCCCCGAATTCACCACCACCTGTAAAATTTTAATGTTTTGTACAACTTTGTGATATTTTGCATAATTATTTTCGTTCTTACCAATAATGGCTTCAATTGTTATATAACTGGCATCAATTTCCCTTGCAAACTCGCGTATAGCTTGATTCGGATCCTCATAAGTATGTGGATCAACGTAACTGCGACTGGTACCAAACAATGGTGTGGTCACTGTAATGCAGCAGTCAAATAAAAAAAAACGCATTAAAGTATATTAACAAAATTTTTTGGAAATGTTTTATTTGAACTAAGAACTATGTTTTTATAAGGCACACTTAAGATCAGCTCCGTAATTATACAGAATTTATTTATAATAGTTAAGTAGTTATGCGGAGCTAATCGAATACAGTTTTATTAAGGTTTTCAAGTGTTTGTTAAGCCTTAAATGACACACTAGCTAGTGCGAATTCGCACTACCAAAATATTTAAACTTTTATTTAAACTATTAAACATTTTTTTGAAGTGCAAACTTTTTTAGACGCGTTAATCCGAACTAATTACCAACTTCAAGTGAGGTGGTTGCGTACTTTTTACAAAAGAAGGTCATTACTATTTCATTCTATAGCAGTACGCTGTATAAAAATCTGTAAAAAAGACTTAGAGCAGAATTTAACGTTTTCATGGAAAATTTTAATCCACTCTAATTTGTTTAAATGGAATTTTAATTTTTTTATTTGAATTGGAATAGTTTTTAGTATTTTTTACGATTTTTTTCTTTACTAAATAAAAAATAAGTACAAGTCATATAATTTCAAAATAAACCAAAAATTTATCCAAACTTTAAGACTGAAACCGTGTTAGTAAATCAAGGTATTTTCAGTTAAGATCTTATTCTGCAGCATTTAATAGCTTTAATTGTCAATTTTGTCCTAATTTTATGGATATACTATAAAAAAATGATAACAGGAGTTGTTGGTTCAAAAATTATGTTGAAAATATTTATTTTTGTTTTTTTTTACAAACAATGGAGATTAAGCAAGCGTAATTTTTTAAATCTCTTTGAAAGGCTGAATTGCTTTAATATTTTTTACGATTGCTTATTTACTAAAAATAAAAAATTAAGTACTTTGCCATAGAATTTCAAAATAAACCAAATATTTACCAGGCCTTAAAACTATAGCTGTTTGCTTTTTGTTTTCTTCATTATAATCTTGCTATTTTCCAGTTGCCTGGAAGACGTCTTTTATTACTCCGTTGCACAAGTCTGGTAACAGGTCTTTAATCGATAACTATCGTGGAATTGCAAAATTAAGCGCTTTGACTAAGCTTTTCGAAGCAATCATTACTTCACAATTATCACATAGTGTTAAATCTTTATTGTCTCCACTCCAACATGGATTCGTTTCTGGAAAATCTACGGTTACAAACCTACTTGATTTTACTTCCAAAAACATTGAGAATTTTGGAAAAGGTTTACAGACTGATGTTATATACACATATATTAGCAAAGCTTTTGATGTTGTTAATCATAAACTCTTAGTCTTAAAGTTATCTCTTGCTGGATTTCCCACAACACTTGTAAGATGGATTGAATCTTATTTATGCAATAGAACACAACGTGTTCTTTTTAAACTTGTGAAATCTTATAAGTTTCCTGTCACTTCTGGTGTGCCTCCTCTTTTTTTTACTGTTTATAAATGATTTGCCCTCTACCATAAAGCATTAGAGTATTTTAATGTACGCAGACGACATGAAACTATTTCTTCCTTTCAAAAATGCTAATGATGCCGTTCTCTTGCAAGCTGATGTTGTGAAGTTTCAATACTCAAATTTAATACTAAATACTTGTAATACTTATTTGTGTGCCTCCCTGAACTTGCAACCTCGCTCGGCATCCCTGGGTTAATTTGACAGTTCTTGCACTCTTTTTTGGCATACTGAATTGAAATTAATTTAAATTTCATTCCATACTTGAAGCGAAGCTCGTTGCACATCGAGGGAGACACACGAAAGTGTAAGAATCATTGAATCATTTATAATTTATAACTAATCATAATATTCATAGGAAATAAAACGAGCTTAAGCAAGAGTAGCGTTTTTATTTGGCCTCCCAACCCGTTGAGATCAACACAATTTTATTTCACTTTTCTGCATGGCAAGGGGCCTGGCAAGAGACTTTGCCGGCAAAACAGAACATTGCAAGAAGTTTCAGTTGGCGTTTATCTTATTGAAGCGCCAAGCCAAAGAAAACTGAGAAGCTTGCAAGTACGACGGTCGCCGCTTAATTTTTGAGCGCAGTATTTAAGGCTGCAAGCTTAACTTATATTGTGTTCAGTGGAGCACTTGTATACTGCTATTCGTCGTGGTTATCAGGTCAAGGATAACGACAGCCGGCGCAGACCGTTTGAAAGCCAGCGGAGCATCAATAAATTGAGGTAACATCAAAGTGAGGTTAAGGCTGAACAATTGCACGCACCTTGTAAGGCGGAGCGCCAACACGAACAATACTGAGTTGAGGTTAAGAAGTTCGACTAGCTGCTATTCGTCGTGCCCACTGTCGTACTTAATAATATTTAACTTGTTTTTTTATAAAAGATTGTAGTATTATTTATAATCGAAGGAATTATTTTACTAAGTGTATTTTAAAATATTGTTATATTAAATAATAACTAAAAATAATAAAATAATAATAAATAATAATAAAAATATTATTTTCTAAAATTTCAACCGAGGCTTTTTTTAAAAAGTTGAGTTTTTTCTTTTTCTTATTGCTGAGTAATAAGCAATCAAAAACGATTGGTGTGAATTCAAACTAATGTTTGATTTAAGGTTACTCAGATATAGCGTGTCATTTAAGGCTTAAAATTAAATGTTAGTTGAAATGTCTAGAGCTAAAAATTAAAAGTATTCTTACTTAAATATGTACTAATAAAGTTACTTGCATAGCTTGGAATTTGAAGTCATTGTATTATTTTATGAGTAAAAAAGCTTATGTATTACACAGGGCAACATCAAATAAGAATTCTCTACTTGTTACAATTGATTAAAACAAACAAATAGATAAATTTCACAAAGTTGCCTCAACCAAGTCAGGCATTTAAAATAAACTAACATAAAACTATTCATAAAACACCTAAGAAGTTAAGAAACTTATAACGGAGATTTGTATTCTTTTTTTTTTGTACTAAAATTTTATGTTTTTATTGTTTTTTAAATTCAAAAACCTTTCAATTTTGGTCCAAATTGAAGGCGTTTAGCCTATTGTGGTAAAATTTTTATATATTTAATTTTTCTTTTAAGAATCTTCTGTAGACAATAGTTTTTCAAACACATCATAACAGAGCAATATTCATTTTTTTGTAGCCCTGTGTACTCAACCCAATAAATTTCTATGTTATAAGGTGTGTGTAAAGAGAGAGAGAGAGTCATCATGCAATATATAAATTTACAAAATCCACAAAAAATTAATATTAACAAAAATTTACCATTTGACTGAATGGTTTTAACAATTGGTGTTGTATCCATGGAATGTACTAAAAATAAAAATTTTAAGATATAAAAACGTGTATATCTAGAAAAACAAAAAAAAAAAGCGCGAAGAACAAAACTTTTAAATAATATGAGTGAGTATGAGTGTGCTGTATTTTGTATAAGAACTAATATATTTTGAGGGTAGGAGTCAAATATAACAAAGAACAAAATTTAGCTAAGAAAAAACAAACAAGCACATAGTTGAGCAATTTTTGCTAATCGAAAAGATTACTGCAAATAATTATAATTGAGATGATGCGTTTGAGATGATTATTAGATTACTATTAAGCTGCGTATGGTAAAGTCAAAGGTCATTTGGTAAGAAAAAGCCAGAGCATACTTATTTTATGATTTTTCTATTCAATTTCTCTGTATTTCATAACTTGTTTTTTTTTTAATTAGTTTTTTACTCTACCATAGGTTAGGTTAGGTGGTAGATGCGGCAGCCGGCATGTATACAAAGTTATATACCAGCTCGCTTAGACCAGATAGGTCCATTGTGATGCCGCTGCACACAGGCCTTCATACCAAATGGAACCAACTCGAGCTCTTAATGAACCCTATTAGACGCCTGACGTTACTCTTTGACAGGCCGACAAGCTAATGAAGAAAGAAAAAGCCTAAATATTTTATCTGGCTAGCGCAGGAACACAGAAGATGCGAGATGGATTCTTCCTCTTCCTCGTCCCTGCAGCTTTTACAGAAGTCATTTAAAATAACTCCTAACTTGTCGGCTTGTCTGCCAGCTCTGCTTTAGCCGGATTAACTCCAAGACCTTAGGGCTTGGCCCATTATTCAAGTCTGGAAAGAGCTTTTTGCATAATGTTGCATAGAGTAGCAGGAAGCTTGCTTCCGACTGAGATTGCTATGTCATCGCTGTAGGCTGCCACTACACATCCATCTCTCTCAAGAGATAGCAGTAAGTTGTTGACTACCAAATTCAAGAGGAGTGGAGAGAGAACAGCACCTTGCGGCGCACCTCTTGAAATAGATCTTATGGCACTGTATGCGCCCAGGTCTAGTAGAACTAATCTGATATTGAATAATTTATCTATAAGATCTGTATCATTCTTATTCAAAAATTCAAGAGGGATTTTTCTATGGTTCCGTTAAGCTAAGGGGCTTGAAACCTTTAGGGCTGGTGTGTGATGCCTTTCCTGCCTTGGGTATAAAGGTAGAAATATATGACAGACTTATGCAGCCACTAAAAATAATATGAAGCCAGGGTATCATTGTATCCATAGCGTCTTGTAATTCTATAGGATAAACGCCGTTAGGTCCCGGTGAGTTGTAGGACTTACCGCCCATTTTAACTTGCTGTCAGAGACAATGCCTTCGACCTCATGCTGGGAACTGCTTTACATGGCATATTTTAACTCTCTGAGGTTTCTCTGCAGAGTGCTGACGGCCGATCAGATATATTATTTCTATTGAAAAAATTTCCTATATCAGATGGGACTTGAACCCGAGTCTATCGCGCTTCTTTGGCATATGGACCATGCTTGTATTTTTGATATATTTTATTTTAGATATACGTTTATATTTTTGTTATACTCATTACATATAAGTTTAACAACTGGAAAGAAAAAGCATGAATTCAATGACTCATAGCCTCCAGCAACCATACATGACCACTTTACGACACGCAAAAGTTAAAAAAAAATAGAAAGTTTAAAGTCGAAACTAATAAAGATAATTTAAGAATAACTTCCTAAAAAATTTAATTTTTGCTTACAACAAAGATTAATTATATAAAACAAAAGTTTCGGTTAGCCTATTTATATTTAACCCATCCAAATATTAAAAATTATTCATTTTAGATGTGTTAACTACTTGTATAAATATTATAATTGCCTTTAAGTGTTGCTAATTTTGTTTTTACGTAAAGAGTGAAAAGCCAAAGATAAAAGTTACAGTGTACCTACTAAGATAGTAGTAGTATGTATCTTAAATGTAAATAATTTTAGTACACAAACATGTGGACAGATAAATGGCTGCGATCTAAGTTTCAGAAAAAAATCATAGGTTTTATGGTATTTATATTACTTGTCTACTTGTATATTTAATATTCGACGAAATAGATATATAGGGTGTATACATTGAAAACTGAACTTTTTTGAATGAAAATAAAGCGCATACAGTCAAACCTGTTTTTGTGCGGTCTTTTTTTGTGCGAATTTTTTTTTATGCGATTTTATTTATGCGGTTTTTATTTTTATGCGATTTGTTTTGTGCGAATTTTTTTTTGTGCGAGTTGTGTTATGATATTTTTTCTTGTATGCGATCTTTTCTATGCAAAAAAAAACTCTGTACTAGCTGAAATTATCATTAAAAAGAGCAATAAAGAAAAAAGCGTAAGAGCAAAACGCAATTCTGAAGTTTTTGAAATGTCCAAAAAAAGCGCGAGAGACATTATTTTATGTCAGAGAAGTTATTGCAGAAGAGAGGTTGCGCGCATTTGAAACGTGAAATCTCTTCATTTTCGCTATGTGCAAGTTGTTCGCCCTAGTAAATTCGCAGCGAAGTTAGGTCAGTTATATATACTATACATATATTGCATCAGCCGATTTCATTACATATTATGTCTTCTTATCAAGTACATATATTAGTTTTTAACCGACTTTCAAAGTGCGTATAGACATAATTTGTGACTATCAACATATACATATTTTAATTTATTTTTTCAATATGCATTTTTTTAATGGAATAATTTTTCGTATTTTTCACATTTAAAATGAACAATTAAAACTATATTTTTAACGTTTCCGTGTGTAATTTATTTATTTGGCTTCGAGACCACTTTTTCGCTTTTTCATAGAATGTTTCCTAGGTGAGATTTTTTTTATGCGGTACAAAAAAACCGCATAAAAAAAATTTTCTTTATTAGATTACTTAAAGTTTTATGTTATAGCTGTTTATGAAGTCTCCGAAGAATTTTTTTTTTGTGCGATTTTTTTTCTGCGGTCCCTATCTACCGCACAAAAACAGGTTTGACTGTATTTTAATTAATTAATGAAATTACATGTTATTCAAAATATTGTCCATCACTTTTTCCCACCTTACTGGTAGAAAATGAATTCCGCGTCGGAAAAAGGATTCGTCCTTTGAGGTCAAGTACGAATCAAGCCAGTGCTTGATACCTTGCTCGGAAGTAAAGCGTATTCCAATGAGTGCGTTTTGCATCGAACAAAATAAATGGCAGTCTGATGCCGCCGTCTGGTGAATATGGCGGCTGAGGTATAACTTTCCAGCCACTATACTCCAGGTAATTTTTGATCGGTATAGCAATGTGTGGTCGAGCATTGTCGTAATGGAAAATTACAGACTCTCTGTTAATGCTCGCTTTAAACGAATTAATTGTTGTCGGTAAAGCTGTCCTGCAATGGTTTGACCTGATTTCAGCAACTCATAGTGGATCGGTGCCTTCTGATCCAACCAAATACTGAGCATTGGCTTAAAGCCGTGTATATTCGGCTTTGACATAGATGTTCCGAGTTGGCTTTGCTTCACATACGATTTTTTGTGCTTCGGGTTATCATAATTTATCCATTTTTCGTCTTCAGTAATGATTCAATGCAAAAACCCCAAAACACTCAAAAGCCCCTTTCTACATCTCTTGGCCTCAGTTCGTGTGGCACTCAATTTCCTACCTTCTGGATGAACCCTAACGCTTACAAATGCCTCAAAATGGTTGGCGGTCTGGCCTAGTGCTTTTGCGAGCTCATCTTATGTTAGGCACAGTCTGTGTAAATTAACATTTACAGCTTTATTTAATAGATTTTCTTAAACATTCGTTCAACGCGTACGAATTGAAGTGGGTGTAATCCGCCCGCCTAAATGACATGATCTTATGAACACGTTAGAAAGGAGAGGCGAAAAAAAATTAAAAGTATGAGTAAAAGGTACTAACATACTAGAAAAAGGAGAGAAGATCAAAAGCTGGGTTAATGAGGAAGAGGGACTTGGATAGAGATCGCTTGAATAAGAGAAAAGTAAAGGTCTTATAATTATACTTATATCCAATAAATTTCGAGAGGGCCTGCTTAAATGTGGTATGCATACGAGTAACTATATAAACATAATTTAACTTAAGCCTGAGTTCATTTTGGTTAACGAGGAACTTCAGACAGGTTTTGCTTGAAAGAGGATTTGGACATGGAAAGTGAGAAGTATACGGAAACATAATTGAATTCTCTACAGCATCAATTGATGGGTTCATTGTTTGCGTATGTACCTAGTTTGGTGCTGATACTCAGTTAACAGCCGAGTATGCCTAGTACGTCTTATTGGATCGTTGAGGCATATCATACTAGAAATATATTCGCCGTCAATAGCACCATTAATAACATCAAAAGTGAAACATGAGCCCAGTAATGATCTTCTTGATGATAATGGCAACAAGTTTAAAAGGCTGAGTCTGTGTTCATATGAAGGAAGGCTATGATAATCACGGGGGTTGTACATGTCTCCCAACGTGTTTAGTAATTATTACTTTTGAATAGACTCGATTCTTTCGCTATGGGAATAGAAAGACGGATTCCAAATTATGCAGGCATATTCAAGTATTGGCCGCACTAATGCACATTACAAGGATGTAGCGACCCAAATATTCTTGAATTCATTTACTCGTTTTTTTATAAAACCGAGCTGTTTGCTAGCTCTGGACAAAATTTTGTCATAGTGCAGATTAAAGCACATCTTGCAATCCAAGACTACTCCAAAATCCACTACATGACTGACTCTCTTCAGCTCGGTATTATTGAGGTGGTAGGTATGTAATGCTATGTTGTTCTTATGAGAAAAACTTATAACATTGCATATATTAACATTAAGATGCAGTTTATTTTGGATACACCATTGCTCCAGAGACAACAATTTTGACTGTAAAAAAATGCACATCTGCCTCTTATTTGATTGCATAGTACATTTTTAAATCATCTGCATACATAAGGTGTGTGGGATAGCGTTCAGGACTTCTGACAAGTCGGATAAAAATATGTTAAAGAGAAGAGAACCAAAACAGAATTCCTTGGAATTTAACATACTAGGATCTGCCGTCGAAATATGATTTTAGCCAACTTAGTATGGATCCCGTAAAACCGAATTTTTTTTAATTTACATATTTTAGCATGCTCTGATCAACTAGAACGAAGGCTTTACTGAAATCCGTGTAAGAAGCATCTATTTGGAGTACTTTTTCCATATTAATTAAAACATCTGCTACCATGATCATGAGATTGGATGTTGTAGATCATCCCTTACGGAAGCCGCGTTGCTGCTCATTTAGACGTGGGTTGATTATACTTGTTAGCTTATCACAAATAATTTTTTTAAAAAGTTTCGCAATGGCTGATAAAATGGCTATGTCTTTATAATTTTCAACAGACCTTTTGTCACCACTCTTGTAAATTGGTGTTAGATTGGATGGTTTCCAATATGAAGGAAATGTCCCACAAGACAGTGATTCGTTAAAAATTATGTATAATGGCAGAAGTAGTTGGTCTAAGCATCGCACCAGGAAGCTTGTAGATATTAGGTCCAGCCCAGTTCCCTTAGTTAAGTCCAGTTCTTTTATGGCATTTATAATATTTATACTATCAACAATAGTTGAGCTGGGAGGAGAGACTTCAAATTGGGCAGTAAATTGACAAAATACCTCCTTAAAATGATCCGCATATACGAATTGACATTTCCTTTAAACATAAGCGATGAATAGCCGCTAAATTAACGTTTCATGTTAACAAAGTCAAACAAATTTTTCAGTTCTTGGACGATTTTCTCACCGATTAGGTTAGTGTATAACTTGTACGCTTCTTCTGACTTGATGGAGAACAATTTTGATAGCTCGTCATATCTTAGCTTGAGTACATCGCTAACAATGAAGAAGACAATAAAGAAATGAATCTTGCTTAAATTGATGTTGTTAATGTTGATGTTATTGATGTTGCTGTTGTTGCTGTTGACTTGCTCTGACAATTTCATCAACGCTCTCAATGCAATCCACTTGCTTTGCTTCCACCGTTTGTATTCTCACAGAAATACAAACACAGAAATTGCCGCGCATTATGTACGCTGAAGTCTGCTGATATTGTCTTTTATGCTTCGTTGCGTGCTGCATTATGAGCTTCTTTCGCTTGCTAATGCTCTCATACAAATAAATTTTGCCATCTACATTATTGCCTACATCAGAGAGGCTGCGACTGCTCTAAACAAACGATTCCTATCATGGAGGTTATGAAGCTTGTACAGAATTGGTACTGGGTCTTGGTGTTTATTAGTGCGAATAAGAAATTAATCACGTAAAGTAGGAGTGCGTATGTTAATGTTGTGGCACATTTTTGTAAAAAAACATGGAAACATCTTCATTTTCAGTCTGTGGAGCTCCATGGAGAATGAAATCAGTTGAAACCGCATCTTCTTCCAACTGCTCGGTTCGCTCTTGCGCTTCATTTAATTAATTTCTTAATGTTGGCACACCTAAAATTGTGCACTCAACTGCATCCACACTTTCTTAAATTTTTTTTACTGCTTTTGTGTTGCTGAGGTCCGCAGCTATCTATCTCACTAATTCTTTGCATTATTTTTTCTTCAGAGTTCTTCATTGCTTCACTTAACTGCATAACGATGCTATTCCTCTGCTTTTTAAGTTATTTTTCCAGAACCTGCGTCCAATCAGATTGCGCATGTACTGGGCCTCTATTCGCTCACGATATGACAGAGCATGCACTAGTGTGTCAGACGGAGAGTGTTGTTTTATTGCTTGTTGCCATACTGATTAAGACAAATCAAAGAATCCGAAGTTCGTTTGCGCGCTTTTTGTAGAGTTAAACTTAAAATATTTTCTTTTGATATTCGCTTAATTTATATTTTATTTTTATATATTATAATGACTTTTTAAGCTGAAAACATGAGTCAAAACTTAACTTATTGAAAAAATGAAAAAATGCCAACACAAGATTAACACGTCTACTCGCTTTGCATATAGACTTAATTCAATTATTGATTTTCAATGCATACACCCAATAATTTAATGCCCACGATAAATACAGAGACTTATATATAAAAATAATTACAATGGTAATTCGGTTCCTAATTTTTTTTTTTAATGCATTATTTCTGCAACCATTTTTCTGTCCACATGTGAATATTTAATTTGAAATTTTGAATTTTGTTTTCGTTTCAAGCAACACTTACTATAAGTAACGACGAGTCCTGCGTTTTGTTGGGTATAGCAATTGAAACATGGAAGAGGAATATAATTTAACATAAAATTCTTGTCATAGCAAAAAATATTTAAAATATTAGAGTATCTGATTAAATACAACCATTTTATATTGCATACCAAATAGATTAAAAAATGTTGTTAACGTCACAACAATCGAACTAAAAAAAAAAAAACCTTGTTTAACAAGATTTTCTTAAGGCACTGTTATTTTGGTTGTACTCAACGGACATTTAAATATTTCAATATTTCAAACAACCAGGACTTTTAAATAACACACTATTGTATTCAAATGAGAACAAACAAAATATACCTTCATTGCTGGCATAGTCCAATGGCAAAGGTAAGTGATTACTTGTTTTTTTGTCGAGGTCGTCCTGGTTTTTAGAACGCAAGAACAAAACTGTCGAAACAATAACTAAAACTAGTATAAAAACAACAGCAACTGTGGCTCCAGCTACTATGCGCATTTGCATAGAATCGTCATAAACTGAAAGACAAAAAATGATTGCATCTTGGCTATTTCTAACTACTTGTTATATTTTTACCTGGACTGACGTTTTGATGTGTTTGAGCATAAACTATATTACTGTAGGTACCGTATCCGTTGCCAGTCTTACAACGCACTTGAAACCCATATTCTGTGTTTTCATGCAGACCTTCAATGTGAGCTTTTGTTTCTTTTGTATTAAGTGCAGTCTTATTAATGGAGTCCAATTCAGTTTTTGGAAACCAGCGTACTTCATAAAATTCAATAGGCGAATCACTATGTATAGGCTTATCCCATACTATATCAACTTCTTTGCTTGATGCCGAAGCAACACGCACATTAAATACAGTCGAGAGTATTGCTGATTCTGTCGTAAAGGTTATTTCTGCAAATTCAGTTTTTATTTGATTGAGATCTACAGGTTGCTGAAAACTATTAGCAGCAGATGGGATACCACTTCCCGCTACATTGTTATTCATATCTGCAATATTCGAAGTACCACCAACTGCACTATCTGTGCGTGAATTTATTGAACTATCTGCAAGTGTTTCGTTTGAAAAAGCTTCAAGATTTACCGCATAAGATACACCATACATTGAGTGAATTCGTACAGTGTATGTGGTGACTGGTTCCAAATTGGTTAGAGCTAATTTTGTTTCGTTGAATGTTTCAGTTGAAGGATTATAGACTACATTTGATGAACAAGCTGAACAATGCACTTTATACACAATATCACTGTGATATTTGATCGAGTTAGAGTTAAGTGTAAATGAATCTTCAGATTCTCGTGGAGATGAATTCCAGGAAAGAATCGCACTTGTTTGATCAACAAAGAGCAGTGTAAGATTTGTCGGTGCACTTGGAGGTTTGTAGCATGGCATATGTTTGCCATCACGTGGATGCCTATAGTAACCTGGTAAGCATGCACAAAATCCAGCAGCAACTTTTGTTGAATTCGAATTCATTGGACAGGGTGTACATTTTGTTACTTCTGATGAACGGAAAGTATTGGCAGAACATTCATTGCACGTTTTATTTACATAATCTGGTTCATAGCCAACCTTACAGCGACAACCACCAGTTAAAATTGTCCACTTTCCATCACCTTTACACAAATAGGTTGGTGCTTCATATGGTTCGGCGTTTTCAACGCAGGTACCACTTTGCTTTTCAATGATGGTTATTTCTCGTCCAGTTGGAGTCTCATTGAAATGTGCAAAATTCTCCGTTACAGAAGGACATGTTATATAATACACTTTCACAGCTAGCACACTAATGCATGCACCTTGATCACGAAAAGCGAAATAAACACCTTTCTTTGTAACCGCTATACTTTTAACTTCTGTATTTATATCTACATCGGAGTTCTGATTAAATCTTCCCTCGCCGGCAGCAATGCGAGCTAAAAGTGGACAAATATAGTTGTAAATAAGTTTATTTCTGTGGCAATAAGCAATAATCGCTCAAGTCGACTTAAGACACATCCAAGTTACTGATGTTCTCTGAGAATATTTCTATAAGCCAGGGCTTTAAAATAACTCCTAAAAAAATATGCTAATATAATATAATATAATAGTACTCATATTGAAAAACGTCGTTTCTTTTAGTAAACGCAACCCGGACTCCCTCACCACACTTTTTCATAGCTGGTGATTTTAATTTAAGCACTCTTGTTAGGAAACCAGTTTGTGATAAGTTTAATCTAATTCCATTCAATATTAACACTGAATCTGATGCGCTGGTAATTGATTTCTTTCTCAGTGTAATTTGGTACAAATTCATATATTTTTTAATGATTTTAACCGTATATTAGATTTGATCTTTGTTGATAAAGAATTCAGTATTTTCTTAGATTCTCCATTTTCCCTCATTGGCAATAGCTCTCAGTAGAACGTACCACTAGGTTTAGAAATCTTAGAAAAAAAATAAATGGCCATTTCAGCCATTGAAACGCCTTTGACCGAGCTTCTTATGATCAATTGTGTTGTACGTGTTGATCATATATAATTGAGTTGAGTTGATCATATATAATAACTTTGTCCCCGAGAATGAAATCTTCCAGGGAATTAAAAATGGGAGTTTTAATTTTTCAGACTAGTAGACTTTTTCTTGTAATTTAAAAAATTGAGTATGAATTCCAAAAATTTGCATTAAAATTTTTCAAAAATTTTGTGAACATTGTTAAAAATACGAAAATTCCTTTTTGCAATTCCCGGGCAGATTTCATTCAGAATTGGCTTAGAATGAAATGCATTATTTTAAAGAATTTTTGGGAAACGTCATAAGATCATAACGGTTGTGATTTAGAGTCTATGAACGGTTTTCGGTTTAATGTTGTAAGTGCAATGGACGTAGCCCGCAGTGTAGAGAAAATAAAATCGAATGCATCCGGGGAGAAAGGAGTCTCTATCAGATTTATTAAACTCATTAAAGTGTCTACTATTATTCCTATAGCAAAAAAACCTAAGGCCTACAACCCATGTGACTTCCGTCCAATAAGCATATTGTCCAATGTCTAAAATATGTGAGTCGCTCATGGCGGTGCAAAATCTCAACATTTAAGTCTTTTTAATCTAATGTCTTATCTCTAGCCTGGTTTTGAGGCCAGGGCACAGTTGCTTTATTGCTGTGGTCAAAGTACTAGAGGACGTAAGAGTATCTTTTGATAATGGTGATTTGACATTGCTCTGCTTGTTGGATTTTTCAAAAGCATTCGACACGGCCAGCCACTCACTCTTTGCAAAAAACTGTCTAAATTTCCGCTTCTCTAAATCAGCCGTCTGTTTCCTAAGAAACTACTTGGAGGGTAGATCCCAAAGAGTTCATGTGGGTCATGATTTTTCTATGCTAAAAAGCACTTCTATTGGAGTTCCTCAAGATCGTTGTTATTTGCAATGTTCGTAAATGTTATTTTCCGCAAGTGTCACCACGTCTCTATGCATGCATATGCCGATGACCTCCAATTGTGCCCCTTCCAGACCATTAGGTTTAGTTAAAGATCTATGAGCTATAGTTAATGAGGACTAGAGCTTCAGTATCTAAATGGGCTGATGAAAACTTGCTTACACTGAATCCCTTGAAATCATTTGTTTTACCTACATCAAAAAATCCATATCATCATGATGACTTGCTTCCAATTCTATTAAATAGCGTTTAACTGAAACTTGTAAGCAAAGCCACTAATCTTGGTTTTCAACTTAACTCATCCCTAGCTTGTAATGATCACATTAACTCATGCGTACAAAAAGTGTACTTTATTCTTCGCAATCTCCGCATGATATCAGGTTTTGTGCCTGTTGAAACGAAAAGATAATTAGTATTGCAGCTGATTATGCCAATCATATTTTACTCTGAAGTCGTGTACTGCAAGCCTTATTCAGGGTCCTTGCATAAACTCCAGCTCGCTATCTATACGGTCTTAATAAGCCTTTTGTAAAAAATTACTTAGTCGGGCTTTACCAAGTTACCTTGCAGCTAGAAATTGCATTTTTCTACACCTGATCATTTACACACGTAGTCCTACATATCTCTTCGAAAACTTGAAGTTTTGCAGATCAAGTAGAAGCTTGAACCTCACGATTCCTTCATTTAACTACCTCAACTGCAGTAGATTGTTTTTCCTCGCTGTTATTAGGTCATGGAAATCATTACCTAATAGTATAAAAAGCGTTTCTAATAAAAGTGACTTTAAGCATTTAATTTTCAAACATTTTCCATAGCTAATTTCTTCTTACTTTTTCTATTCCCTCTCTCTGACTCTCTCTCACTCTCGCTCTAATCTATGTTATATTTTTTTAGGGAAATATATTTTATTACCTAAATTTAAGCAATTTTAAATACCATTTTTGATATCTGTCTAAAATTGTTATTTGCATTTTGTATGTTGTTATATTCATTGTAAGTTCGGCATGCAAAAGAATTATTCTTATATCCAAACCACTTTTTGTTAAATAAATAAATAAAATAAAATAAATGCCCCAACCTCTGCTATAAACATACAAAATTTTAAGCTTCTAGCGTGATCCTAGCCAAAGTTATGACATAAAAATCAAAGAAATTTTCAACAACTTCTTATATAGCGATAAAAAACTGTGAATTAAGATTTCTCCAAATACAGAATTCAGACTTAAGCTGTTATTGTTTATGGACACAGATTTAGGAAAAAACCGCTTTAAAACATTATGACATTAGAAATGTTACCAATTAATTTATAGCTATCTGGTTGCCAAGGGGGCGGTTCACGTGTAGCTGCATCAAACTCATAAAAAAGTAGACTAAAAGTCTCTTTGCATGATAACGCGTTGCCTAATGAGAAGAAAAGAGAAAAATTACAATTTTTAAAATAAACATAATGAAAATGTTAAGCTTGTTTGAGATGCATATTACCAACTTTTGCTTTCAACTTGTTTTTATCTTCTTTGTCATACCTGGAAATAATGAACAGTCTCTAATTGTAAACTGAATTTCAATGTACAATCGATTAGCAGGTCCACGATCAATAAACGGTGACCATAACCAATTGTTAACATTATGATAAGCGACATCACAGACAACGTAACTTCTCCAATTAATGCCTTTGACAAAGTCAGTGAACGACTCTTCTACCCACTGCAAATATCATTATTATTATAAGAGAAAATAATATTTTTGACAAAAAAAAAAAATAATAATAAAAAGCGCACTTACGCCTGGTGTTTGTGCTTGTGGACCATAGGGATAACGTGTCCATTCTAATGTTGCTTCTCTTGTTGTATCCAATAAAATTACTGTGGTCAATAAATAAAAAATTCAAAATTTTTATAAGATTTATTACAAAAACTATTCTTTTCTTACCCTGATCAGCAAAGGCAAGACCGAAATTAAATGTTAGAATCAATAATAATATTGCATGAACTAATCGCTGAAATCGATGTAAAAAATGTGGAAACATGCAGCCTGGACTCTTTAATCGTTGCCTAGTGCTACATGTCGTGGCTGGTAATGCTCTTGAATTACGCGCATTATTAAAGCAACTCAAGAAGTCAGCAAACATATGTATTCTTTTGCATACTGTATTCAAAATATTACACTTGTGGCAGGAAGCGTTGGTAAATGTTAATGAGACGATACTGGAAGATGATGGCGTTGGTGATGTATTTAATGGCAATTTATGCGTTTCTTTGGAAGCAGATTTGGGAGATAACTCATACTGATCGGATTCTAAAACACATCTTCTACGCATTTTATAATTATTATGGTTTTGTAAAATTTCACTGAATTTATTTTTAACTTTATGATGCGGTTGTAATGCTTTATTTGTTGCTGTTACATTTGTTATTGGCGGAGGTGACTCTGATGCCGATGAAAGGCGAAAAATGTTTCCTCGATACTCTCTCGAATCCAGAGATATGCAGGTTGTGCTCTGCCGGAAGCGAAACATTTCAAAATATTCCATTTTAAATCGACAAAATATGTTGTGCTAGATTTTCCTTGATGTTACACTTCACTTGGATATTGAAGCTGAAAAAAAAAGAAAATAAAATGAAGAAACTCATTCTAACTATAATCTGAAAATTCAAGATTTAAAAATATATAGAACGAAAAATATGTAAAACGCGTTTTACTTTAAAGTTCTCTGGAATCGATTTTGAAATATATATATAATTACATTTAGAAATATACAAAACGAAAAAATGTGCACGCGTTTTTCTCTGAACTTTCTGGAACCGATTTTGAAAAACTTTGATTAATTTTGTTCGTAATCAAAGCCTTTAAGCACCCTCCCCCCTTGCTCTTTCTTCCCTAACGCCGATTATTTGTTTCTATTTGACTTTAAAGTACTGTCCAAAAATGATCAGAAAGTACATTTTTTCCAATTTTTTTTTAAATTGTCCGCATTTTGTTATTAAAACATATCTTTTACATGGCTTAGGGGCTGCCTAATCACAAGTCTTAACTTTAAGATATTTTCGTTTTCAGATCGCATGTTCCTGAGTAGTTTGATCGAAATTTGTTAACATTTTGTATGAAAAATTGCCATGTTACACATTACCCAATGGTACATGTTACCGCACCTCCACCCTACCTTTAATAATGTTACTTCAGATACTATTTAGCATTTGAATATCTGCACCTCTTGTACGCATTATTCATTTTATTCTTTAAACTGGAACTGATTAGAATTTTTGCACCAAATCTTAAAACTGCGCTTTAATTGCCGTTTCGTTCTTGATAATCTTTAAAATTTTTAACATGTAGTACTTCCTGGGGATTTTTACCTGGGGAATATTATTTGGAAGCCTGACTGTGATAAATCTTACATTCTCCTGTTCAGCGCATACGGTTTAATTGAAAACCTTTTATTTGAATTTTTCACTCGTCATGACTTTGCTCATGCTCTTAATCGAACTCGCGATCTTGTTTTTGTAGATAAAGAATTTGGTTTTTCCTTAGAATCTCATATTTTATTATTATATTTTATATATTTTATTAAGAGCTAGAAAATATATCAAATTGTTCCTATCTATAAATCTGGCACAAAACAAGATGTTAAAAATTTATAGAGCAATTTCTAAATTATCGTGCATACCTAAAGTTTAAATATCCATTGACCTTAAAGGCTCTACTTTCAAATCGCATAGAAAAAATTCAAAAATTGTTCACAAAATATGCTCTACGTAAATTGAGATGGCCGGATGGTCTTCCCTCATACGTGTCTAGGAGAAAATTGTTAGGGTTGCAATCACTTAAAGATAGACGATCCTACGGCTGTTTATTTGTATATAATGTGCTATCTAGTAATATTAATTGTCACGATATATTAATTTTATTTAATTTGTATGTTCCACCTAGAAATTTAAGGTTTAACAGTGTATTTGAGGTCAGTGCTCATAGAACTAACTACGAACTAAATTCGCCAATAACACGCTGTAAACGACTCCCTAATAGCATCGCATGTGTTTTAAATTTCAATGTTAGTCTATCACGTTTTAAGCTTGATTTATTCTCCTTGTATAATTAATGTCATTATTTTGTCATTTACTTGCTTTGTAACTTAACTTGTACTTGATTTTAAATTGTACAAAATTTTTCTTAATCGTACATATCGATTACTATTTAACAAATTTTGTTATTTTAATTATTAATTATTATTATTACTTAATTATAAGTTATTTTTATATATTAGTATGTTAGATTGTAATCAGTAGACTGAAAGAAATAAAGAAATAAATAAATAAATAAAGTCTTGGATAAAATCGTGTACGATAAATTATCATTCCATGTCACCTGTCCAGCATGGTTTGGTAACAGGAAATCTACTACCTGAAACCTGAACTTCAAACTGACGTTATTCTTACCGACTTTGCTAAAGCGTACCATAACCAACTTATTCTCAAACTTTTGTCTTTTGGTGTTCACTACAATCTCCTTAATTGACTAAAATCTTATCTGTCAAATCGCATTTTAGTAAGTAAAAGTGAATGACTGTCTAACTATCCCTTCGTCGCTACATCTGGGGTTACAGTTACCTTGGGTCACTCCTGTTTCTGCTCTTTATTAGTGACCTTCCATCAGTAGTTAAATTTTCTTTATGATTCTTATCTCTGATGACCTCAAACTTTTCCGTTCAAACAATTATTTTACCGACGTAGTCTCTTCAAAATGATATTGAGTCTATCCTTGCATGGTGCGATTTAAATAAACTGCCCCTTAATATCTCTAAATGCCAATGTCATTAATTTTTTAGAGCTGCATTTCTTTTAATTAATAATTATTTAGTAAACTAGAGAGTTTCTCGTAAGAAAGACTCGGCATTTTATTTGACATTAGTATGAATTTTAAAGAACATATTAATCTCGTCATTAATACGTCTAACTCTATGTTAGTTTTTATAATCCGAAACACTAAAGAGTTTAAAGATCACTACACCGTTTAACTCTTTTACACTTCTCTGGTTCGACCTCATTTGGATAACTGCTCAGTTGTTTGGAATCCATGCTCGTCAACCCAAGCTCTTAGAATTAAAAGGGTTCAAAAATAATGTACGATATTAATGTTTTTCCAATTAAATTGGAATCTTCCTTTGCCTCTTTCTTATAGCACATGGTGTGCCCTGATAAATACCACTTCCTTGAGTTCCAGGCATCGCAACCAATACATTATTTTTATTCGCAGCTTGGTCCACCATCATAGACCCTACTCTACTTGCAATGCTGGACTTTATTTCACCCTCTCGGCATCTTCGAAGTCATTTCAATTTTCGTGTTACCTTCCATAGATGTGTTATGCTTGGAACGAACCGATCACTAGTTGCATTATTGAGACGAATCAAGTACTGCCATTCATTGACATTTTTAACTCTACCGCAAGAATTTATTTTAAATCTTATTTCATGCTTCTTCTTCAATATGAGAGCATTTCTTTTAATACCCAGCTTTGCTTTGTATACAAATAAAAGAAAAATTACAAGTTTTCCGAGGCCATTTTTTCAACTTTTGACCACTATACCTAACTTCTAAACTAAAGGACATTTTTTTTTAATTATTTATTTATTAAAATAATTAATTTACTAATTAATTAAAATAAAATATAATGTAAAGTAATAAAGTAAAACAGTAATAATAACATAACAATTTAAGTTAAGCGTAAATACAAAAAGCGATTTATGGAGAAATAGATGCTCAATAAATGCAAAAACTAGATTGCACTATAAACTATGAAACAGGAAAGGCACAAAGCAAGTAAATTTAAAATATTTTAGCGCGATAGACTAACATTAAAATTCAAAACGCTTGCAAGACTATTGGAGAGACGCTTACATCGAGTAATAGGCGAATTAAGTGCATAATTAGTTCTATGAGCACTATCCTCAAATAATCTATTGTTCCTTAAATTCCTAGGAGGATTATACAATTGGAATAATGTTGATATCTCGGGGCAATTAATCTTCGCAGATAGCACATTATAAACAAATATTAAGAAGCAGTAGCCCATTAGGCCATCTTAATATGCGTAGAGCGTACTTTGAGAACAATTTTTGAATTTTCTCAATGCGATTTGAGTGCTCATCATAAAACGGATTCCAAATAATAGCGCAGTATTCCACCTTGGTTCCAACTAGAGAGCCATACAGAGCTTTTAAATTTAATGGATATTTAAAATTAACCGAATTTCTCTTAATGAATGCTAACAAAGCGAAGGATTTACCAATAATAAAATCAAAGTGATTCTTAAAATTAAAATTTGAGTCAAAAATAACTCCCAAGTCTTTATTTTCTGTTTTCCGTATCAGAACACAATTTTCAATACTGTAATCCAAATGGTTAGGTTGAACACTTTTTGTATAGGAGTCTACACAACATTTATTGATTATTGGTAAGCTCTCGATGCGACAATGGCGTATTATGATGAAGCATGTGATCTTCGTTAACTAAAGACGTGCAATGAAGGGGCTGCGCTGAGGTGGTAGGAGTATTCACACTCAAGTTGTGGATATAACTGGCTTTGATAAAAAATTGAATGAGCGTATGTTGACATCAGCAGGCCAAAGAGACGGATCAACTATTTTGCTGAAGTAGCTCGATGTGAAAGCAAATTTGAAGATGTTTCGCTTAATATTAGCTATGTCTGCATCTTTTTTTAAAAGTTTATGGCAAGCTAAATGATGCCTTTCAATGCCAGTGTGTTTGACGATGTAGGAAATTATGTCATCTTCAGATACTGATGGCATAAACGATGATAGGTGTATCCAGCTTTTTTTAGCGACAACTTCAAGCTCCGCGTTAAGAATTTTTCCAGTGACAATAGATTTTGCATTTTTATGAATATTTCTTACATGAGCTAAGTCTTTCTCGATTGACTCGACACAACTTATGTCTGAGCGTGAAGTTAATACGGTACTGTTCTGTCAGTGTCTCCTACTTCATTTTCGATTTCGAACTTCTATTCAGTTAGACTCAATCTGCGAGGGACGGTTATTACCTTCAATTAACTGCGAGGAATGGCTCCCAGCTTTTGGCAATGAAAGATTTTGTGAGTTTGTATCTCTATGCGCAACTGATGGTGAAGCACTAGCTACCATTTGAGCCCATGAACGATTATTAACCGAAACTTTATCAGATGAAATGAGCGATCGAGCAGGTGAGGAAGAGATGACGCGGGTAGCAGGCGGAGCTATGCAGGGTGACAAAGCTGGCATAGTTATAGCTAAGTCAGTTTTAAAATTCTGCAATGTTTCTCTGTTATCGATAAGTACAGTCATCTGTTTACTGAGCTCAATGTCAACATCATTTTTCAAATCTGCAACTTCCTTTTTAAGCGCTGATGTTACGATGTTACCAATATTAGCCATAATTTTACTAAACTCCAATTCCACAAAACTCCTTAGATCAGCAATATCCTTGTTAAGCGATGTAGTTTTGTTATCCAAATCTGTTGAGAGGCGTTCAAATACAATTTTTGCGAAAGTAGAGATTTTTATGATTCTTAACAATTATATCTGATACCGACACACAGTCTGAACAATAGTATCCCAAGTTACGGTTAGCTTTAAGCAGTTTCATATCATATTCAGAGAGTTGACCTTCACAACAAGTACGATGAAAATAACGTTTGCAAAATCCCCTGCATGGCACAATAACAAACACATTGCCACTTCTGGCAACGCTTTTGTCACATTTCCCACAAAAATCATCCATAGCACAAGGTGGCAATCCTGTACCAGTATATTGAGAGACACAAACAGCTGTTTAGTTTATGGTGCTATCTTTGTTTATAAACTTATACAGCGGCAATAATGCAATTTTGTAGCAGCGTTGATTGATAAATATGAGTGAAATTAGAACGCCAATCTTAACTCAATAAATTTATTAAAACGCAAATTTGCTTGCTTATTTAATGTTGGCAGCTTGCAAATTCAGTGTCGCTTATGACTTACTGCGTAAATCCAAGTAGATTTATAAGATTATCTGATAAACACTCGCTTTTAAAACATATTAACTGAGAACACAGAAAATACGTCCGTCCGTCTTTAGCAACTGTGAGAGTTATTTTGGATGGTAAGATCGAAAGTCCCGAGCTGTTGGAGCTTATCCCTTTGTATGCACCAACAAGAGGTCTTAGGGAAAGACCGCTATTTTATACTTTTTCCCATAAAACCAATTTTAGCACGAATGAAGTTATTTCCAAATGTCTACAGCTTTATAATTCTGTTGCTAGTCAGGTGTATTTCTGTTCCAATAGAGATATATTTAAGATACCTTATGTTTAAGATATTAGATTAAGTTAGATTAAAAACTATATCTGTGAGGGCAATGACCCAGTAGATGAATTAAACAAATGTATAAACTAGATGAGAGCGGGCATTAATATTTCCAGATTTGGAATGAGAAGCCTCACAAAAATATACGTGAAAAAGTTAATTTTAGTTAAAAGCAAATTATTCCAGTTATTCAATAAACAAAAACCATTATAGTTTAAATAAGTTGTTAAATTGTTACTACTGGTAAGAAAAAGAAATAAAATTTATTTATTAAAACGTCAAAAGTTCTAGTAATGTTGGATTAATTAAAGGTTAAGATTCTAATTTTATTAGTGAGATTATTTACAGATTTTTTAATGACTGTAAGGCAGTTATGCAAATTTTAAATCAGTGTTTATTCGGTGCGTTTCTTTAATTGCTACGGGGTTTTTATTTCAAAGTTTCACGTTGGATTTCATATATTTCTGGTGTGGGATAAAGCAACTTCTTTTTCTAAAATGCGGAAATTCAATCTATGCCTACGGCATAAAAGTAAGTTGTTTGCAAGCATTTTTTGTGCAGTACCGAAATAAATTTGTCGTTACACTTTATATTCTGGTAAATTATAAAGATCATTCTCACTGAAAAGTTTCTGATATTACCCATACTCTCTAATGATTGCAGTACTATTGCTAAAACAAAGTTTCTGTACTGTCACTCTGGCGATTGCACTTTTTATTTTGGAGTCGGTTATACTCTTGTGTTGTTTCTTTTTTCTTTATTCTACCCATGATTCTACCAAAGTTAAGACTTTAATATGAACTTATATATTTTGTTGCACTTATATGTACCTGCATACAAACTTTATATATATAAATTTTTTATAATGTTACATATATACGTAATCATACCTAATTTAATACATACTATATAGCAGTATATTAAACTCTGCATGGTCAAAACAACTTCTAATTTATCAGGAAACGTACATTTTTGGAATGCATTTCGTAGCGTTTCGATCACTTTTGCATGAATTTTATTTCACTTTTTTGTTACAAAAAAAAACTTGATTTTGCTACTACTTCGCGCTTTCCACGATGATGTATTCGTTGTTTTCCTTAGCTGTTGGTGGCTACACCACGGAGTTGGTACCCAGGATTCGAGCTTATTTTTTATTTTATTTTTTCCCTTCCTTTGTTTCATTTGTTTTTTTCTTCATTACTTATACAGTATATCGACCAACACATTAACATGATGCGTTTTTTTGCATTTCTTTTTCTTGGTCTTATTTCAATGAATGGAATTCACAATTTCAGAAGAAAATTAGAAATTAAAGTCGATTTTGAAACTTTTTCATGATATAATGCCATTGTTATATCATTAACCGCACATTTTAATTCATAAACTCACAGACAAAATATCTAAGGCGAACGCTAAAAATCTCTACATTACAAGCCGCCATTGCAGCAAAACTTTTTTAACTGTTTTCCCATTAGTATTCTCCAGTGCTGCCAAGTTATATAAGCGCCACCTAGCGCTTATAAAGGCCGAAACACATAGAAGGCATGCATGCACAATAAAATAACATGTTTATGTCAAAAAAGTTGATAAACATGGTGCGAAAATATTCAACAAAGACAGTGAAAGAATATTTAAAAATGGATATTGAAGAAATGTTGGTACTTGATTGATGTTGTGACTTGGTGATTTGAATATTGTTGCATGAAGTAAAATAAAAACTCAGGGTTTTTCAAAGAAAACGCAGTTTTAAGCTTTTTAGGTAAAATCCAAGCAAACTTAGCTGTTTTATATATGTCAATGCCTTAATGCTTCAGAAAAAAATCAAGGTTCGACAACTCGTTAAACATGCATAATAATGCTTGACACTTGCATACTTTGTCTATGCGTCATTTCAAAATAATAACTGTTTTTCATTTAACGCTGCAAACCCACACGTTATAGTATTGACATGCCAGTATAGAATATGCATTTACGCTGCAGCCACACGTGATTGTACTGGCAGGCCAGCAAAGAATATGTATTAACTACGAAAATGTTTCGAAATAATCTACAAATCTACGCTGCGGCCACACGTGAAAGTAAATGTTCATTTGCAAAATGTCGTCAAAGGCAAAGGTTCGACCACTTTATTATTTCGGTAGCTTTTGTTCAGTGATGCTTTATATGTCAACACAGCACGAAACTTAAATGGGATTAAAATGGGGATCTAATTATTTTGTAGAATCTGTTTATCAATATATTCCGAAATGAAATGCAACTTATTCATATGATATTTTATGTGTCATATAAGGGTAATTAAAAAAATTGCATATATTTCACTACAAGACATGAAAGAAAAGTGGATATTTAAAGTTCGAATTTTTTTAGGGAGAAAAACAACACTGTTTCCTTACTTCGATTTCGCACTGGCTGTGGTTGTCAAAACTCACTGTCTCAGTAAAAGTTGTTGCCAGTGGACTGCCAGTGATGTCAAGGTGTGAGTGAATTAGTGAAAAATGAGAGTGTACGTATATTAAGTTTTTCGAACTGTTAGTGTCTTCGAACTGGCACGTGTGGCTAGGGGGTAACTTGGAATATTTTTCGAAATTATCATCGAATTAGACTGCGGCCACACGTGTTAGTAAAAATTCATTTGCAAAATGTCGTGGAAGGTAGATTTTCTCGCAACAATTGGATTTATTTATGACAGTGAACAATTAGGCACGACATAGAAGCGCATTTG
This sequence comes from Coremacera marginata, assembly GCA_914767935.1. Lineage (NCBI taxonomy): Eukaryota > Metazoa > Arthropoda > Insecta > Diptera > Sciomyzidae > Coremacera > Coremacera marginata. The sequence goes on from OU612048.1 coordinate 5,686,082, forward strand.
TTAAAGGATGGCAATTTCATCCATTGCTTTGCATTTGAGGTCACTCCACCTGCACTAAGAACTGGACATATTCCACAGTAATTCACAGGAGCAATTAATTCCATAAATAATTGCATATATGAAAGGAAATTGCACATTTAAAGTTTGAATGTTTTAGGGAGCAAACATAACCCTTTTTTTCACTTCGATTTTGCACTGGCTGCGGTTGTAAAAATTCACTATCTCAGTAAAAGTTGTTGCCAGTAGACTGCCAGTGATGTCAAGGTGTGAGTGTGAGAGTATATTCAGTGAAAAGTGAGAGTATATTCAGTTTTTACCGAACTGTTACCGTCTTCGAACTGGCACGTGTGGCCTAGCCCAAAGTCAGATGATTTGACGTATTTCTATGTATTTCAGCCTTATGCATCTAAATGTCCAATTATGTTCGAGTTGCGTGACGCAACGTGGCCGCAGAAAGAGCTAGATTGCGAGAACCAAATTGCGTGTTGATTATGCGGACGTATATCTGCTTAATACAACTTCAAATCAGTTGCTTTTGTTTTAAAGAGAAGAAAATTTGTAATTTTCGCTGCAAAATTGAAAAGAATTCTGAAAACGTGAAGTATCATTTAAATATATTAAAAAAAAGGTGCGTTTTTGGTAACCCTATATACGTTCAAAAAAACGCAGCACTGTGAGTCCCCTATCACTTTTCTTACCTGATAGGTACTAATATTATGTCCTTATATTACTAGGTAGGATTAAATATTATGTTATTTCGACGGGTATAAGAAAAACCTCTAACATGAGAGAGCTTCTCTCTCATCCAAACACTTCCAGGCAACCGACACGATTTATTCACGTTTCGAAACTGAAAACAATTTCTTTAACAGAAAAAAAAAAATTTATCAAAAAGCTTACCAGATATACAATTAAGTGTAGCATACCATAGACAATACAAAAGCTGCATTCCCGTGGTCATTGATATAAACCATGGCTCTATTTTATTCACAGTACAAAAATAAGAATCAACTCTTTTTCTGGCTCTATTTACGATCTTAAAACGCTGCCAAGCTTAAAGCATTTATTTCAAAACGAAAATAGCTGGCAAATCTGAAATACCCTTTGTTTTCACTGCACGTATTCGTATTTTGACACTTTATCGCTCGAGAAAATAAGAGAACACTAAACAATATATGCTGGTTTTTATTGCTGTTCTTATTCAAACAGCTGTTTCAAGAAAGTGGTGCCAACTTGTCATTAAGTAACACTAAAATTAGCTGTATTCCCGTGGCACTGGATCAGATCAAATCTCAGTGGAACAGTTTAAGTTCAACTTTATTGCAATTTAGCACCACTGGCGATAAAGTGTCAAAAGACGATTGCGAGCAGTGAGACGAAAACTCAAATAAGATTAATTTAGATTTGCCAACTATAATTGTTTCGAAAAAAGTGTTTTAAACTTAGCAACATTTTAAGATCAGAAATAGAGCCAGAAAAGGAGCTGGTACTAATTTTTGATTTTGCATTGCGAATAAAATAGAGCTACGGTTTAGATCAACCACGGGAATGCAGCTATTGTTCTACTGAGATTTGATCTGATCCAGAATTACGGGAACATATGTTTTTCTTTTACAAAAATTTAATAAATTCTATCCAAAATTCAGTGTTTGCAATAACCGCTGCCGATGTTCACTGTGCGGCGAACAGAATGAAAAAATGCAGCGAGTTGGCTCAACATGCTTTCTCATGGTCCAGCAGGTTGGACGATCGTCACAAAAATTAAAAATTTTTGATTTTCATCCAACATGATGGACTGACTGTCTTTTTTAGCTTACGCACGGTACTACTTGTCATCCAACATCCAAGAACCAACCTTTATGTTGGACCATTCGAAAGCCCCTTAAGGTACGTTAAAAAAACAAAAAAAAAAATTGCTTAGACCCCATTTCCACACGGCAATTTTTCTTGCTGGCAAGTAGCGTTTTTGAGTGCTCGGAACGTGACGAGAGAGGACGTGTACAGACTTGCTCGTACCGGCAAGTTTTCTCTTGTGCTGTTTTTTCATTGAAGTTTCGTTTTATTCGCAGACAAAGTATTCATATAAGAAAACATTGATTGTTAATTCATGTTGTAATATATCAGTAATATGACCATTGAATAAAACAGTGAATGCATAAAAATTTAATATTAACTACAAAAACTACCTCAAACTTTATTAATATTTCTTTAAACAGTTCAAGCGCCTTTTTAAAAGCAAAATCAGAATTGGGCAAGAAATCTTGCTGAGTGGAAACACAAACGGCAAATTGAAAACTTGCTGGCGACAAAAATTGCCGTGTGCAAAAGCAGTCTTTGCTAACATTTCACATAATATTTTTTGTCAAAATTTGGCAGCACTGCGAGTCACTTGTCTTACCAGATAGGTGCGTGCTACACGTTGGACAAAAACAAAATTTGTTGTTTCCGCGGGCTAGAGAAAAAAAAAATGGAATTTAAGCGAGTTTTTTTTTCATACGATCACTTTGAGGCAACCGACAATATGTTTTCGTTACAAATCTAAAAAATTTCAAATATACAAAAAAAAATTTCATTAAATTGGTCGAGCCGCTTCAGTGGAGTTCGACCACAAGCACCCGGACACGATATTTTTATATAAAAGATATTCATACAAATCTTTTCTAAAATGTGTGCTGCATACACAAATTTTAATTTTTCCACTATTGTTTTCGAGTCAAAAATGTGACCATTAAATTTGTACAAGCCCATATGATAAAATCTATCATTTGTCTTAACTCTTCATCGGATAGTTCTGAAAGTTTCTACTTTAGTTTTTGATCTGGTGAGTGAATTATGAGTTAAGGTGGCATTTCTGAAATATTTCACAAAAAAAAAAACTACATAGGAAACATCAAATAGGAAGTTTAATGTACAAAAATAAAAACACATTCCCTGGCCATCCCTCTAGAAGGAGGCAAATTGAGCGTGTCTTCTGAGGTTGCGCTTTTGGACACAACACAGGATCAAAGTGAAACAACACAAAATATATACTAATCCGTGGCTAGAGGGTTAAGTTCGAAAAAAAATCTAACTTAAAATATTTGTTCATACCAAAAATAATGTTCACTGCCGATCTTTCACTAGAGATAAAAGCTGAGAGCGGAAACAATTTGATTGTGGTTGCGCATAATTAATTTATGCCCCTATTATGATTTACAACTTTGCTGAGAGTTGAGTTGTAAAAGCAAAATCGGTATTATGGCTTACAACACAACTAAACTTCCAACTGAAAGTTGGCATTATGATAAACAACCGAACATGGATGCGCTTGTGTTAAATGTCAAAATTCTACAAATGCATTTTTAAAGCTAGTCTTTTGGTTGCGTTTAAAAGAAACGATGGCAAATATATTGCTAGTTGCATTAATTATTAAAATGAAACGATTTTAATTCATTTTAGCACAATTTAGGAAAATAACTAACAAGAAGCAGTTCGAAAGAATGGTTTCTTTGTTAGAGAAACGCCCACATGTGGCTAGGAGAAAGGTAATTTTGGATCGAGCAAGCAGCTGACCAACAAGCTCTGGGAGCAGTTTACGGTTGAGCTCAATAGCATCGGACCACCAACACGCTTGTCGCAGGAGTGGCAAAGGGTTTGTCCATCCATTTTCCGCATATTATCTGCTCCATAAGACTGAGAACTCCGCTTAAAATCACGGACACAGTTGGTTGCGCCAGGCCTATATTAAAGTCATTACCAGTGCACTTATGGTAGCTCCCTTCTGCGAAGAGCCTGAGAGCAGTGTACAACTTAATACATTTTTTTGGTTATAATTAGCATACTCTATAACAATACTTGGAATACATATCTAGATGCTTTAAATGAAATAGTAGTTACATTCTGTTGAACAAAACAAGTGTTAAATGTAACGAGTGAATTTGCAAATTTACAAGATTTAATTTAAATTACCAAGTGAAGTAGTAATATATTGACTGAGAGAGTAAATAACATTTTACCAGTCTAGAATATAGAATAATAACATTTGCATAAACAGGCTAATCCAAATAATTGAATTTATTAACTAAATTAAATACGGAAATGAGTAAATGAGCAGCATATAAATGAAGATTATTATGAGAATTAAGCAGAAAGAACCAAATTAGCAGACAAACAATATACTAGCTACTCGCGTGGCCATAAAAGAGCTTCCAAGGATGAGTAGCTAATTGAGAATAACCATTTTCGAACCTTCCTCAAAAATGCATTATTTACCCTCTCACATCTTAGATTATATGGCAAATTTATAGATTATTAAATAAGCGTGGTCCTGTGGTTGAAAAGAATCGTAAAAAATGTGATTTTTGTACTGCCGGAATAGCTACGAAATTATCCATATTAACTTTAAAATAACTGGTATGGAAGAGGGTTTTCGCTGGTCTTGAATTTCCTCTAAGACATGCTTAGTCCTTTAAGCATCCTTGTTCAGTGTGGAATAACTCAGAAATATGTGAAAAAGTATTTCATTAATCGGTTGAAAAATATCTAATCTCATCTCATTACTTGATATGCGGCAGTTCAAGAAGATTTGAATGATCGCGCAGTGACTTCCGGAAGTGCGCAACATTTACGCAGCTTTCCCCTTCGTCCGCAAAAAATAAATCGAAACTGCTTTCCATTCTAAATCTCCCTTCTTTTATTATTAACTTAAGTATTTTCTTCACAATTTGCAATAAATAAAAATTATACAAATGCGAAACAGTGTTTTTGTACATTAAGCTGTCAAAATTTTCATTAAATTCTATTACAATTTGGAAAGTATTCCACACAACTCAACTTGAAATGGTTGTAAGTCATAAAAGCAAATAATATTCAAGTTGTGTGCCAAGTTGAGTTGTGTTCAAGACAACCCAACTCAGTTTGGTTGTAAATCATAATAGAGCCATTAATGTTGCTCACCTACCTCCTATCTATTAGCCTTCTTTGGGTCCCAATACTAAAAAAAAACAAAACCATAAAAACTGTCGCTTACTTGCGTAAAATCATGAGCGGATCCTATTATTTTTTGCCACACAACATTTCTTCCAAACACCTGCCCCCTATCAGGCAGCCTTCTATGGGTCCCCATCAAAAAAATCAAAAACTGCAAGAACAGTAGAAAATAGCATATATCTCCCACAATTGGACTCCTAGAAGGATCAAATATATGAGCTGGTCATACTATTTTTTGCTCCTCAGTATTTCTTCCGAACACATTTTCCCCCTAGCTGCCACCCTTCTTTGGGTCCCAATACAAAAAACACAAAAACTGTCGAATATAGATTATATCTCCCGCAACTAAACTTCTAAAAGGGTCAAATATATGAGCTGTTTTTTTTTTTTTTTGCTCAACATTCCTTCTGGACATACAAAAACACAAAAACTGTCAAAATAGTTTATATCTTCCGCAACTGAACTCCTAGAGTGGTTAAATTTAAACGCAGGTCCTATTATTTTTTGCCCCTCAACATTTCTTTCGAACACACCTAACTCCCATCTGCCACTCTTCTTTGGGTGCCCATACAAAAAAACACAAAAACTGTTGAACATAATTTATACCTCCCGCAAATTGACTCCTGGTTCATGGTTCATCATTGCACAAAAGATGACTAGGCATAAAAGAACTTGACGGCATATTAAAAATATAGTTGATTTAATTTTATTATAGCTTTTAAATTTGAAATGCGTTTATTTGTGAATCACGCAAATTTTAAACAAATTCGAAAAAATTTAATTCGAATAATAGTTACTGTTATTATTTGTTTTTTAAGATTTTTCAAGTTTTATTAGTTCTTGCTTTATTACAACTATTGCAACTAGTTGTATTGCAACTACAATTTTCTTAATTTATTTAAATTGTATAAATTTTTAGTTTAAATATATATATATAAGTGTTTTCTTTATTAAAGCGATATTCGATTTACTAAAAAAACTTAAAATAATTTGTCTTTTACATACTAAGAAATTATTTGATAATGGCAATATTTATAATATTAATAACTATAATAATTAACTGTATTGGAAATAGAAGAATACTACGCTTTATTGTTGAGTTTCATGGCATTTTATTTGAAATATAATTGAACGCAGTTTATGCGACATAAAGAGTTTTACAGATTTATTTATGTTTTTATTTTTCTTTACTTTATATATTATGTACATATGCTATTGAAGAGAGTTGACTAGGGGCGTGGCGATAAAATCATCTAGATAACTTCTTTTTGCAAATATCAATCATGAAAAAAATTATGAAAAGTTATTGGCTCCTACAAATGGTCAGGAAAACAACGGACACTATACTAAGTGTAAGCTTTATATTAGTAAAAATTTTTTTGTTTGCACCAATGTGCGAAATGAGTATTAAATACTTAAGAATACATTTCTATATTTTTCCATAGAAAGTTATACATTTTCATAATTTGGAAGTCGGCTTTTAATTATAGTATGTCAGTTACAAAAATATAGTTCAATTCTATTTTAGAAAATATTGTATTTCTAATTCGATGAATGATCTTTGCCGTCTTCATTCCCAGTGTTAAACAAAAATCAGCTTGGGTTTATTTTGATTTGACTCTATCAATATTTGCTAATTCATTTTTTTTTTTGTTTGATTTCTGACTACGTTATTTGCTTGAAAATGTTTATTTAAAGACAGGAGAATAGCTAAAACATAGTCTTGTTTGCAATACAATTTTTTTTTTGTTTTTTGTTTACAACTTTTTTTTTAATTTTTAAGAGTTTTAACTTTAAAATTTGGCTTAAGTCTACTTTAATGAACCTGCTGAATTTCAAGGGGTTGCTTGGGCCACAAGGGGGATAGTGGCCTTTTTTTCAATACCATTATAATCTACGAAAAAAAAGCTACCTTGTAGGCATGATTCAATTATAATTCTGCCATGGTTTGTACTATACAACTTTTTGAAATTTCAGCGGATTCATTAAACTAGAATTGTTTCGAAATTTTTATAAAAATAAAATTGTGGAAATTTATAGCTCGCCCGCCCCAATGCTTGTTTGTAGTAAACATCTGCATGAATGCATTCGATCAGTTAATACCCATTGCCTTTGAATGAATTCTTTTTGTTGTGTTTTGTCTGCCGAAAGACTGCATTTATTCATGTTGTGAACTCAATGAGTATCAATGCTGCATTCGAATTATTCGAGTTGATCGGAATATTAAGGTCTATCCCAGAAAAAAAGTAATTTTGTTTTTGGTCTATTAATAAAAAAGTATTAACTTTTAAGCAATATATTTGGTAGGGTGAGATGGGGTGATGTGTAACATGGCGATTTTTCGTACAAAATGTTAACATATGAGTGAATGAACAACTGCGATGTTTCTTTTGACAGCATGCATTTAATTAGAGTTATTAAAAAGCGTGAACAATTTTTGTTTGTTTTTTTTAATTTACAAAAAATAGCGTTTGGGACAAAATTTTCATCTGGCCTTAAAAGTGATTGGATGTAAAATGTGCTCTAGTTTAATATCTTTAAATATAACAAGATTTTATAATTTTTCACGTTGTGGTAAAATTCCATCAATGAGAAAAAGTGACTTACATTAGGGTGATGTGTAACACTCACGGTGGGGTGATGTGTAACACTTCTTACACATTACAACTGCTATTAAAGAGACAGCAACGTCGACCTCTGAAATGCAATTACATCGGCAAATTAAAAGAGATCGGCCCAGTTCATATTATTCAGTCCACATTAAAATCCAATCGTGATAGGAAGTCAATGAAAAGCTGTGTTCTAACTATGCCACAGAATAGTTTACAGTTGCAGGAGGTGAAAAAATATGGAAAAGAAAACCAAACGACAAAGAAAGCTACAGATGCGCGGGCGCAAAAACCGGCGCTCTTCGTCGTCATCCCAAGTAAGATCGAGATTTTTGCATGATTTGTTGCGGTTTTTTGCCAAAACAATTAAATCACAAAAATGCACTTGAATGTAACAAATGCAAGCGCCTTTTTTATTTATTGTTAGCCTTCTATTTGTGAGAATGGCCACTCCTATATGGATTTTTCTAACGAAACATCATTTTACATTTGAAATGCATTTTTTTTTTTTGCAATGAATAAATCCATTTAAATATTCTAATGAAGTTAACGATCAGTTTTTGAAATTTCAACGTATGTGTGTGTGTATTGAGTGTCAGATAGATTTACGAGATTTTGCTATTATTTCATAAAGTTATTATCAGAATACTTTTACTAAACAAATAAAGTCAAAATAAATATAAAAAATTAAAGTTCCTAGTCCTTAAAACATAATTTTGTTTGTGTTACACATCACCCTACCGGTTTGAAAAAGAAAAAAAAACCGCATCCGAAATTTTTGTCCCATTTCAGCCCTTTCTTAAAATATTCAACAGCCATGAAAACACTCACTTCGAATTGTTTCTCTACAAGGGCCTTAAAACGAATCAAAAATTAAGTTTCTTAGCACATTATTAGAGCAAATAAAAACGTGTTACACATCAAGCCAATTCAGCCTATTTAATTTTTTAATGATATTTATGATAGGAAATTGTGCAAATATTAATGAAAGTAGTTAAAAAAAGCTATATGCTTTAAGCCTCTATTATGAATTACAACTCATTTAACTAAATTTCTTTTCGTATAACGTATTACATACATTTAAGTTGAACCATGTAGTTTAAGATTCTGAAAAGATTAAGGCAAACTTCGTGAATGCTTGTAATACATTATACGAAAAAAAATTTAGTCCAATATAGTCAACTTAGTTGAGTTGTAATTCATAATAGGGGCCTAAATAAAATATTTCTATTTCGCTATTATTAATATTTTATGTGTCTTTCTTTTAGAAACAGTCCTTGTTTTTTATTTTTTTTTTTAGATATCATAAATATCATAAAAAAAAACTAAAAGGATATTTTCTTTAAGCAACTCGAGTTATTCGAATGTGCCACTAATACTGATTGTAAATTTTCAACAAAATCAAACCTTGCTTAAACTCGGACTTTCAAACTTTTTTTAGAGCAATATTCATTCATACCACACAAGCATACACAGTGCTTACAGAGTTGTACTGAGTATGGTTAGTGGGTTGTGCAAGTGATATCTCTATTCTTATACTCTACGGCACTCTGTCTATATTTCATTTACTCATTGCGACTGAGTTGTATGAGTTTATGCCGTAAATTTTAGTGAGAGACTCGTCATGGGTAGTCTTTTTTTCGCATTAATGCAGATGTTTAGTTTATAGTAGTCAAAATACATGCTTATCTTTATATATATAGATAATCTTTATATGTACAAAATAATATTTATAGAGTGTGAGCGAAAATTCAAGCATGTGTGTTAAAATTTAATAAATTTTTTTGCTAATTAATTTTTGTTAATTTATTTTTCTCAACTATTTTCTCAGACTTTGTTAATAGAACCTTGTTACACCAAGTTGCGAAACTGCAGAGCAACGGACGGAGAAGAATTGTAGAAATTTACTTTTCAAATGTCCGTTAAATTTGGCTACCTTAGAGGGTTGCCGAAATTATTTCAATACCAGAGATGCGCCCAGACAAACCACGATCGATTAATTGCACAGTTTCGTCAACAAGACGAAGTGTCTGACTTGCCAAAAACCGCAAGACCACGAACAGAGAACATTTAAAAGCATCGACTCGAATATGCTGTGCACAACTCGAATATTACTTTCCAATAATCGATTTGATTGTCTCGAATATTCTGTTCCGATTACACTCACATGATTACACTCACAGCACTTTTTGGTGCCAAAAAACGTACCAAATCTTCTTTCATATGTACCAATTTGCAACCCTGCTTTTGAGTTAAATATCTCTGTCATTTCTTAACGTAACATCACTAGTTACGACATGAAGCCAATGTTATAAGCAATATTTATAATTATATTAATACTTATGTTGAAATGGTGCCCGTGCGCAATGAAGTGTGAAACATTTCTCTAAAGTGAAAAATTCAAGCCTCGTGGTATGCAGATTATGCGAAAAAATTTCAATATTCGAACAACACGGGCAACTTGACTCAGCATGTTAGACATGCAAAACATGCTGATGAGCTTTTTGTATATTTTGTCTGACTTTTAGATACATTTCAATTAATTTTACGCAAATGCTGGGTAAATGAAGACATTATTTGCGAAATACAGAGTAGCAGCAGGAGTTCATTGAGATTATTATTATTATTATTAATTATGATCAGTTTATTTATAAAATAAATTCAGTAAATAAACTTAAATAACTAAGCCCTAACTACTATGGTCTTCAGCTTAGGTTCAATGAGAATCACGCAGCCTCTTCTAAAAAAAAAAAAACAAAAGTTATTTCAGCCCTTGAAAGGACTTTCACCGAGCTTCTTATGATCAATTGTGTTGTGCATGTTGTGAAATGTTTGAACACAAATGATCGACAACTGGATCTACATGTTTTATGCCGACTCCGAACGGGTTATGTTCTCAAAAATCTTTTCATGACAGTTTTAACTCTCTGAGATTTGCCATTGACTGCAGGTAGGTGAAGGCCGAAGAGGAAAATTAGTTCAATTGAAGAAATTGTCTGTGTATAGGCGTATGAGCCACACACTCTACCCACTGCGCCACAGCCGCTTCTTATAACAAAGACTTTTAATGTTGTAAGTTTGTCTGATTTTTAGCGATATTTCCATTAATATTATGTACATAAATGTTAGATCCGGCCGTCTAAAATCACCACTAATGACGCATCAAAACATCGATAGCGAAATACCGTGCAAAGTTTTTCACCTAGCGGATCAAAACAACGAAAACTAAGACAAAGCACAGTAAAAATAATTTCTTCAAATTATTATTAAAACTTTTGGAGAAGATACGTGGCAGCTAAGACCTACTACGTCGAAAAGGTTAATCACGATCATTATTGATAATGGTTTAATTCTCGAAGAAGTTGGTTTTCTTTGCTTCATGAAGCACCACTCTCCGTTGTACAAGATACCAACAAGGAATACAATAAAATCTCATATAGAGAAAATTTACGACATGGAGATAGTGAAATGCAAAGCAATTGTGTCAAACAAATTGTATCTCTGTTTAACCACAGACATTTGGACTGACAAGAGTATGAACAGTCTGATTGGGGCAACTGTTCACGGTATATACCAAAGCAAGCAATTCAAATTGACAGAAGCGCCAATACTGCTGCACACATATCTGAGTTTGTAAAAGATGCAATAAAGGAATATTCCATTGACCAAAATAATCAGTAACAAGATAACAGTGCAAACATTGTCAAAGCTGTACATGATGCATTTGGAAAGAAACGCCACATATCATGTTTTGCACATACATTAAACTTGGTCTGTGAGAAAACGCTCTAAGTGCGCGTTCCATAAAAGAAATTATTTTAAAATGTAGAGATATTGCAACATGGTTTAAGCGGTGTCAAGGCAAATGATAATGTGCGCAAGTTGCAAGCTAGCGCAGAGGCATCTGAAGGAACAATGTTCAAACTAATAAATCCTACAACTCTTGCATCAACTATGCGGTTTTTAAGAAAAGAAATAGCGCATGCAGACGAAAGTGAAAGTGGAAACGAAATATCGAAGGAACCTTCGGAAACTGAATTTGCCTTATGGTCGCTTCATAAATTGTTAATTCATAACAAAAGACGAAAGAAGAATGATAAATTTCCCCAAAACGAGCTGAGATTTTATTTGAATTGTCAAGTTTAAGACTTGAAACGGCGCATTGTTGGAGCATGGGAAGAAATTAAGGCGACTTATCCGAAACTTTACTTGCTGTCTAACAAATATTCGCATTTGATTGGTACATCAGTACTCGCGGAACGTTTATTTTCTAAAGCTGGTGCAATAGCTTCGGAAAGCCGAAGAGACTGGCAACCAAAAGAGTTTCTAAATTATGCCAATCAATCGATTAAATGCTTGCAATTGCAATAATTTTTTTTTCCTTTAATATATTAATCGCGTATTAAATTTTAACTGTCATCTCTGACAGACAACGTCCTGTGGTTTCAACAGCATAGAACCACCCCTCACACACGGCCCTAGCCACAATCTCCCTCTTAAGATAAATTAATGAAGAGCAATTATCTGAAGAAATACACAATTCATTGGATGTCATGTTTACCCGATTTGACAGCACCTGATTGCTATTTAATTAAGGTTTTTAAGAAACGGGCGTATGCAAGTAAGCCTCAGTTCAACTTCGAAGCTGAAATCAGGGCGATACAAGCACATGTGTTGCGATTTTATGCAGAACACCCTTTTTAGACCCCATTTATGCATAAACAAAAATGGTGGATATCTTTTAGGCATTCAGCCCTATTATGAATAAAAGTTCGCCCGAAATTGAAAAAGGGTGTTTTGTTTTTTAAAGATTATTTTCCTTGTGATCTTAAAACATGACGATAATTACAAATATTTGTTATAAACTTTTTCAAAAATTACGTTAACATTGCTTAAAATACGAAAATTCCCTATATTGAATTGCGGACGAAATTTTATTTTTCATACTTCAATGTTCAAATTATTTCACAAGCAAAAAATTAATAAATTATATCATTAACAAAAAAATATTAGATTTTTACACACATGCTTGACTTTTGGCCTACTCTGTATATATATATGCAAGTCGTGCAATGTGTATCATTTACATTTTTATATATTACAGATTAATCTTCACACTTTATTATTTATATTTATATATATGTATATATATATATATAAAATGAAATTATCTTGAATATGTAGTCATTTTGATTTCTTATACTGCATGCAGATATAATGTATTTATATGTATGTTTGTATTTATGCATAATCATTATTTACTTAATAATTTTATAAGAAATTCAATATATATAAATATTGTGCTTGTAAAATATAATTACTATATGTACGCTATTTTAATCTATATTATGCAGTTCATAATAATAATAATAATGTACAAAATTATAAATACTGAAGTCTTAACTATTCAGTTCAATTTTTTTTTTTTTTAATATAAGAAAATTCTGAGTTTTTTTTTGCATTACATAATGGACATTGTTTCATTTTTTTTTGCAAATATGTTAGAAAGATACTAATAATAATAATAAAAATAAAACAAAATTCGAGTTCGTGCTTACTAAATGTTATGATCAAAAAATATTAAGTTACAAAGGCAGTGGTTAAGGTTTAAAAATGTACACAAAAAAATAAACAATTAAAAAATAATTTATGGACAGCACTTATGTAGAATTTTCTTAGCTTAACAGTTTTTTGTCTTGGCTGAACAGTTTTATAAAAAAAAAACAGTAAAAAAAAAATCCCTTTTATCTCTTAACAATATAAAAAATGTCCTTTCTTGCTCGCACAGCATTATTCTATTTTACGTATTATTTCATAAATATTATATGTATAAAATTTTGTAAAAAAACACAATATTTTAAAAGCATTTAAAGTTGGAAATTTACCTAAATTAATTCCTTCAAAAAATTGAAATTTCTAGCTAAGTGTGACAGAAAAGTAAGAACTACTATTTTCTTCAAACCATATAATTCCAGTGCATGAAAATGTTGCAGCCTGTCTTAGGTTCCGAACATAGTCAACGCCGATTCAGACAGGCAGGCAGATTTCCCATTGGAGCAATAAGAAAACCAAGTCATGCATCTCTTTTGCTCTAATGTGTTTTCTGATCTAATCTGCCTGCCTGTCTGAACCGGCGTTCACTATGTTCGCAACCTTAAAGTTTGAATAAACCTCTCGTTACTTTAGGCTAAAATAAGTAAAATCTTCCCCCTTTTTACTAAACAAGCGAGAATAAAAGCCCTCAAACAAGGAAGAAGCAAGAAGACGGTTTCGAACTGGACACTATATTTAAATTGACCAAGACTTTGAAGTAGCAGTAGTTTGAATAAGCATGATCGGCGTATGTGTCATATATCTGGTACCAGGTGTGCAAGTATGAAACCGAAAGAGTTTTATTTGATAAAATATATTTTGAAATCGTTAAAAATGTTGAGTTTTGTGTCAGGAAAAGTTGATTTGCGGCCACCATTGCGTTTTTGTTTCCTTTTGAAAAAAACTGCTGCTGAGTCTCAGCGACTGCTTGTGGAAGCATACGGAAATCATGAGAATGGTTTCGGCGGTTCAAAAAAAGCGATTTTGATGTCCAAACGTCCAATGCCAATTTGGAAGAATTGCTGGCTGAAGACGATGCGCAAACGCAACTACAACTCGCAGAGAAGCTAGGCGTTCTCGACAAGCCATTTTCCTTCGATTACGAGATATGGGAATAATTAAAAAGTTTGGACGATGGGTAGCGCATGAATTGAATGAAAAACAGATGAAGAGACAAAAACCACATGTGACGTCTTGCTCGAACCGCGCCACAGGGGATGAAAAGTGAATCTATTTTGAGAATTTCCTAAGTGAAAAGAAAACCATTGGCACCATCCACCTGGACTGCAAGACCCAATCGCTTTGGTAGAAAGACTCTGGATCTGTGTTTGGTAGAATCAAAAAAGGTGTGGTCTGTTATGAGCTCCTAAAAAAGGGGAGAAACTATTAATAATACTCGCTACCAGCAACAACTGATCGATTTTAACCATTCATTGTTCGAAAAACGCCTCCCCGATTATCAAAGTAGGCAGCACAAAGTAATTTTTCTCCATCGCAAACGGTAAAGCCGGTTCGGGACACATTGAAAGAAATGGTGGAAAACTATCGATAGTATTATCGGCACTATCGATGGTATATAACTACTGCGACTATCGATGGCAAAAAAATAAACTATGGATAGTGTTCCCGATATTGATTTTAGCCAGAGACAGTAAATAGTAATTATTTTTAGATTTTGAAACCAAAAAAGCAGCGTGAAAAAATGTTGTACCGCCGTTTTGAAGGTACGATTAGACTCCTTTCACAAGCAGAATATATTTTCTATTGACTTTTAAAATTTAGAGAAAAATAATTATTTCTTTTTCTTTTTTTTTTAAGCACAAATTAACCCAAACCAAAAAATTTAAAAAAAGTCTAAAATTCTTATTAAAAATACCCCATTCCAAAACATTGTCATCCATACATCTTCATGTTACTTTATAGGGGGGAGAGAGAGGTTAGGATTTGATACTACGAAAAGTAAAGGAGGGGAGAGGGGTAAAAAAGCAAAGAAACTGATAACGTAGTTTATGAACGAGCCCTAATTCGAAACATTTGAGACTATCGAAAAACTATCGATAGTTTTCACCACTAATTTTAAGCACCAGAGTTGGCACCAACCAAGATTATCACTTATGGGTCACGCAATTCACTTCTTACGAAGATGTCGAAAAATGGATCGTCGATTGGTTTGCTTCAAAAAATACAAACTTTTACTGGCAAGGGATCCATTCAGAAACTGCCAGACAGATGGAATAAATGCATAAATTCCGATGGAATGGATGAAATATAATTTGAATGATATCTGTTTTGATACTTTCCAAATAAAAGCCTTTATTTCACTGAAAAAAAACAGCGGTTTCATACTTGCACACCTGTTAAATAAGTTTTTGGAGCCAATACATATAATTATTACGCCATTCATCCCAAACGTGATGACATTTTCTCCCAGGAATTGTAAAAGGAAGTTTCCGTTTTTAAGATAGCAACTAAAAACATCTAATTTTTTTTATTTTACTCTCATGATTATTGATGGTTGATGAGCAAATTTGCATTAAAAATTTCCAAAAAGTTTTGTAAAATTTATCTTAAAAACGGAAACTCTCTTTTACAACTCCCGGGAAAAATGTTTCATAATTGGGCTAATTATGAGAACGCTTCATTAAAAAACTGCGCTTTTTTTGGGAATTAAGTGCTTGAAGTAATTCACCAATTAGCTGGTCAACTTATTTTGAAGACAAGCTTGACAGAAATGATTACGAATTTTGAGCAATTGACTGTTCAGCTGCTTGAGCTGATCTATTATGATGACATATGGATTGGGCATTGGGTATGACACCCACTACTCCCCCTTGAGCATTATTCTTATCTTCGAGCGCTCTAAAACGCACAAATCCATGAACAGCTACCAGCATACTACCACTTGTCGCACTTTCGGTAGAAGCTGTAGATGACTCAGCCGCCGAATTACAAGCAGAAGATGCAGCAGAGTCAGCACCGTTTGAAGTACTGTGCTGGAAATGATTTGAGAGCTGATTGTGTTTATTGTTTGTGGGAGGAGGAGGTGGAGGAAACTGTAGCGATTTACCTAGCAGTCGTTCATTACCATTCATGACTAATGCTGCATCTGTTGCAGCACTGCCAGCACCCCCAACAGCTGCTATTTTATTGAACACACAAGCATCACCAACGTTACTGATTAAATTCGCACGCTCTGCATTACTACTTGGTAACATAATGTCTTCATCGGAATGGTGTTGCTGTTTTTGGTATTGCTGCGAATGCAGTGAATTGTTGCTGGAACGTTCAAGCGTAGCGCGCCCAAAATTGAAATCATGCTCAGATTCGTGTGGGTGGTGTTCGCGTTCAACATGACTTATGCCAATACTACGCAACATATTATTGCGTCCACCACCACGATGACTTTGAAGTTGCACTTGCTGTTGATGCTGCTGCAGATGATTTCGATCGGCGCTTGCCAAAGTCTGCACACCAGATGCTCTTTGCGCTGCCGCTACATTTGATGAAGTACCTGAAGAAGATGAGGCGTTACGGCCATGGATGATGCCACCACCACTAGCTATGTTATTTAACGTGCCACTTTTGCGTACACCCGCATTGTTAGTGCTTAATTCAAAAGAATTGTAGCTAGCGTAGCGACCTCCACTACTGCTGCACGAGTGCGTGGAGTTTGAGCTTCGTCGTTCCGGGTTATCGTACGCAGCGCGTTCTAAATTTGTGCAGGACTTTTTGTCACGATGGTTTCTTGAAGTAAGCGCGTGCTGATCTGACCAGTTATCGACATGCATGACTTGGTGCACACCACCACCACCACCACTATCGACAGCTCCAGCAAATTGGGGACGCTCAAAATTATTAAACTCGTAGTTCGAAGATGCATTGTAGTTTTGTTGCATTGGTTCCGAGTAGCAACTGTCACTTTGCAAGAGCAGCATTTGCTGTTGCGAAGCGGCTGACGTGCCAGAACCACCACTGCATGAAGCTGTCGTCGAAGTTGTTGATGTCTGCGCTGTAAGCTTCTGCATGGGATTGGCCGCATTTGAGCTGTTGCCAGCACGTAGCTCAAAGTTTGGATTCTCATAATGGTCTGTGGTGGCATCTGTCAAATAGTCGCCATATTTTTGGTGCCCATGATGTTGGTAGTGGCTACTCTGCGTTGAGAAATCAACAATGTTATGGTTGGCGGAACTATGCAAGGAACCAGTATCGTAGGGACGCTGATAAGCTTGTTGCAATTGAAAATCCGCATTGCGTCCACCACTTGCCATGGACGCAGATTGACCTCCTGCGCCGCCTAGTGAGTTTAAGGCAAAGCTATCATCATAAATTAATTTACCCGTGCGCATGGTGTATGTATGTAGATTGGTGTTAGCATTGCAAACGGCAGGATAGTCAGTTTCGAATTGCTCCTGGCTGGAGCTTGAGGTGCAGGGCAAAAAAAATCCAGCTACATTAGTATGATGATGGTGATGATGGTGTGCGTGTCCGTGCTTCTCACGACCACTTCCTGCGTTTGCTGAACCAAAACCGCCAGCAGCAACGCCGCCGCCAGAATTTGCACTCACGTTACGTTCACCGACAACAGCATCAAGACCACCACCGCTTGCTTTTAAGCCGGCCACCCAAGACATAAGTGTTATAATCGCAATCTCAATCAGTCGCAAAGAGAACTGATAGCCCCATTGCAGCCAGTCCATTTCAGCTGTAACCTGAGTGATCTGTGGGCGCGTTATTGATATGCTTATTGCTCCAAAAATTTGTAGGGCAGCCAACAAGACAAACAGCAAGGCGGTGGCAATAGTAATGTGTATGGCATAGGAAAGGTTTTGGAAACCATGAATGTAATTTTGCGATTTGCTGCGTAATATGCGCTTGAGTATGCGATATATATAGAGATATAGTAGGCCCAGGCTGAGACATATAAATATATATATGATTTGGCATATGAGTGAGAGTACACGTGGCGGTGGTGTTGGCAACGTTGCAGAGCTGATATGATGCAGTGCTGCTGTGCCAATCGTTGGCATTACATTAGCGCCTGTTGCCGAAGCATGCTGTTGCGCAGCATGTTGACGTCGATATAGCTGTTGCTGATAGTACAAATGCTGTTGGTGATTTTGCATCGTATACGATTCGACATAATGCAGTGTAATGCAGAGTACGACATGCACGCCACAACCCACAATGACAGTGAGTGGACGTATTAATGCTGAGTAACGATTGTTCTTGTGGTTTAGTGATTTGAGGAAGAGAAAGAGTATGAGTACTGAAAATGATATAGTTAAAAAAGTGGCAGGTAAATTGAGTAAAATTTCAGAAATGAATATATGAAATGTGGAATGAATATTGTACGCGTCATAGCAAAGATAGAAAATACGCGCTGAGCATATAATTATTAGAATCAGATGTATGCAAATAAAATAAGATTGTGAAAATAAATGAGTTAGCTTATTATATGTTAGAATTTTGTAAAATGAATAAACACCTAATATAGTGAATAAAATAACTGAGAGATAAACGTGAATATTCCATGCAACGGCCCAGGTTGCGTGTGCTGCTGCAGCTGCTGCGGTTGCTGAAGAGGATGATGAACTGCTGCTACTAGTTGGCGATGAAGATGATGCCTTGACACCTTTACCATTCGTTGCACTGGTGGTCGTAGTTGTTGAACCGGCAGCTTCTCCTACAGCAGCGACAACAGCTGGTGTAGAACTGATGGCATTACCCATTTGATTAGAGCCATCTTGAGGAAACTCCGTGGATTTAGTAGACATTTTAGTTTTTGGATATGACGACTTGGACAAGTTTCCTTGGTCTGCAGTTTCACCACTGCCGCCGCCGCTATTGTTTGCTTTACTTTTGTTTATGTTAGAGCTTGCTACTAAGCCAGCGCCCAAGTCATCGGCAATATTTTCTTGTGATGTACTATCAACCAGCACCACCGGCGATGACGGTGGCTGATGATAGTTAATAAGAGGTCGTGACGTTACCTGTTTCAGCAGCACTTCGGGTATTTCACCTTTGTTGCCATTCGAACCGCTTAGTATTCTTCGAATGCTAGGTAGCACTTCTTGGCGCGAGTTGTGTGTGCTACTTGTAGGTTGATCTTCTGCCGAGACACTTACCCCACTGTGACCTATTTGTGTGGTTGTTTCTTGATGACCACCACCACCACCGCCGCCGCCACCACTACTTTCACGCGAGGGTGTATTGAGTGTTTTTTTACGTTCTGTTTCTATGCCAGCTACGTTGCTGGCGTGCACATGAGGACTGTTGGGATTTGATGCTGCAGCAGAGGATGGGTATGTTCCGGAAACTTCAGCGTTATTGACACCACCCTGCGGTGTCGCTATGGAACCGCCTGAAACAGCAGAGCTAGCCAAATCGGGTGGCCGAAACGGTATTCGCTCGTGGCCAGGCATTAGGCTAGGCGGAGGAATAGGGCGACGATTAATATATGTACCCGTGTTAGCCACAACACCTTCATTATTAGTGCCACGTAGAGTTGGCTTATCAGCAAATGGATTCTGATATTCTGGCGGTAAGGGTGGCGTAAAAAAGGAGCGTGCTGGCGGTGAGTATGACGGTATGTCGCCAGGATATATTGGAATGCTGGGTGCTTGACCGTTGTTAGCCTTCTTCAGTATATTCGACACTTTAGGAAGAGAAGAGAAAATATAACAAAATTATAAAGAAGCAAATAGCAACACATGGAATAATTTACATGATGGTGCTGGTGATGAATTAAGTACATGACGATGCCTTTCCCTATCGTGGTTATGATGGCGATTCGGGTTAGGATAAGTCGGATTACTATTACTCTTAAGTATATCAGCATTTGGAGCTGAAGTTGGTAACGCATGATCCCTTTCTAAGTCAAGCTCATAATTGCGATGGTGTAAGTTTATTTCTTGTTGATGTGGTGACTTTTCCATATAACTGCAAAAACATTTGTAAGAAATTAGATATTAAAATAATTTTATCAAACAGATGCATATATAACAATTTATTACTATATTAATATATAGATACATTTGTTGAATACTATAAACATAAAACAAAGTTTTAAATAAAGTGATACAAAATAATTTATAGGGTTAACTAGCGTATACCCGGCGCTATTCGCTGCGCTCCGCGCTAATCCCCTGAAAAGTGGGCGTATAGTGAGCCCACGCCCTTATCCATTATTTTGCCACAATTGTGTGTCTGTTTGTTTGATGGTAATTTAATAAGTTTCCACAGTGACTGCCGCTTTGATCAATCACACCATCCCCACATACCAAGCGTGGTATGTCAATATTAAACCACGTACAATTATCATGATTTTTTAAAAACGTGGGTGTAACTATAGTGCAACTACTGCTATTTTTTGTGAACTTTCCATTTAAACAAAATTACCAAATTTTAGTCTTATACGATCAAAATCGTCAGATATGTAAATTGAAGTTTTTTTCATTTATTGTTTTTTTTTATTCTTATTATTTTTTAAAGCTTGCGTTGCTAGCCTAAAACAAATAACTTTTTATTTGTCCCTTCGTTTCACACTAGGTTTGCTTAATAGTTCTGGAGCCGAACATGAAACGATTCTTTCGTACAGCGGAACTAGTTCGCAGAAACATGTCAGCGGAAACATGTCCGCGGATCCATTTAGTTCCTATGATCTGTAGAAGGGAAAAATGTCTTTGTGCACTAAATTATAATATTACCTTCTAATGATATGAATATAGCAGTACGTTCAAAATGTCCGTTGGATGACACATAGATGGCGTGTCTATGTGCCTCAAGGAGCTGTTCTGGGGACTCTATTGTTTATTATTTATATTAATGATATCGAGAAAGTCCTAAGAAATAGTAAAATATGTTTATTTACCGATGATACGTTGATATATGTGTCAGGGGATATGGTGGTTGAATGTATTGATAAGATTAATGAAGATTTAGAAAGAGTAGATATGTTTTTAAAAATGAATAAGTTAAAACGTTGATTAATGGTTTCTCTGAAAAAAATATTGTAATAAATGCTGAAAATATTGAAAAAGTAAAAGAAATAAAATATTTAGGCATTGTTATTGACATAAGTTATCCTTTAATGAACACATTAATTATACAAGTAAAAAAATTGCTAAAAAAATTGGATTTCTTCAAAGAATTAGAGGCAGGCTTTCTTTATCTAGTGCAATTAAAACATACAATACCATGGTCAAACCACATTTTTAATATTGTTCAACAATTTTGTTTTTAGGTCCAAATGCAATGTAAAAAAGATTACAAAAGATGCAAAATAAAGGCATGAGATGCATTTATGAATGTTTTAATATTTATTTTTAAAATGAAAAACGACATGTTACCTAAGTATTTAAGCAGTCAGTTGGCGTATGTTGCAGATATACAGCCATATTATTTAAGAAATGGATCAAATTTCAGAATTAATTACTTTCCCAATCATAGATCTCAAAATATCTTGCTATACAAAAGGCTTAAATTATATAACGAGTTGCAGAAAATAATCTATTTATTTTTAAAAAGGATTAATCAATTTACATTAAGACTAAATTTAACTAAGACCGAGTGCTATATATACATGAATTTATATGTAATATATGATTTTGCTATAAAATAGCGTTTAGATAAATAAAGAAAAAAAAAACAAAAAGTACCAACCTTCAAACGATACGTATACAAATTTGACAACAATCTGACAATTGATTCGTGAGTTATAGCATTTTGTGCGCAACTATTGTTATTGAAAACAAAATGGAAAAAAGTGGATTTCGAGTTTTGATAAAGCCTTGCTTTTTGATGAAAAAAAATACAGTGGAAACCAAACAATGGCTTGATAAACATTATCCGGACTCTGCTCCATCGAGGCAAATGGTAGAAAAGTGGATGACTGAATTTAAACGTGGTCATACCAGCACAAATGATACAGAGCGCAGTGGACGCCCAACTGCGTTATTCCACAAAACATCAAAAAAATCCACAAATTGGTTATGAACGATTGCAAATTGAAGGTGCACGAGCTAGCTGACATTGTAAAGATATCAGATGGCAGAGTTTTTACCATTTTCCACGAATATTTGGGTATGCGAAAGCTCTGTGCAAAGTGGGTGCCGCGTGAGCTCACAGTCGACCAAAAACAACAACGAATTGATGCTTCAGAGGAGTGTTTGGCGCTGTTAAACCGCAATAAAATCGAATTCTTTCGTCGATATGTGACAATGAATGAAACATGGCTTCACTATTACACACCAGAATCCAAAAGACAGTCAGCTGAGTGGACAGCAGTCGACGAACCGAATCCAAAGCTAGCAAAGACCCAACAGTCGGCTTGTAAGGTGATGGCGTCTGTATTTTGGGATGCGAAAGGAATAATATTCATTGACTATCTCCAAAAAGAAACCACCATCAACAGCTACTATTACTGTGCACTTTTGGATCGATTAAAGGCTGAAATCGCCAAGAAACGGCCACATTTGCAAAAGAAAAAAAAGTGTTGTTGCACCAAGACAATGCAACGTGTCACAAATCGATGAAAACGATGACAAAATTGAATGAATTGTGCTTCAAATTGCTTACCCACCCCCCGTATTCTCCAGATTTAGCCCCCAGTGACTTTTTCCTGTTTTCAGATCTCAAGAGAATGCTTGCTGGAAAGAAATTCAAGTCCAATGATGAAGTAATCGCTGAAACTAAGGCCTATTTTTACGAGAAAGATAAATTGTACTATAAAAGTGGTATCGAAAAGTTGGAAAATCGCTATACTCGTTGTATCGCTCTCGAAGGCAACTATGTTGAATAATATAATCTAGTTTTATCAAAATTTTGTTTTGTTCTTACCTATCTATATATTTTAATTGTTTAAACATGTTCATTAGGGTGACAATTTTATTAATGGGAAAAAATAAAGTTGTACTATTCAAAACTCTCAGAACCTTTAATTGTTCCATTTTATGTTAAATATATCCTCCAAAAATTTTATCTGATTCTATTGTCATTTAAAGGTGGCGCAGCGCCATCAAAGTGTAGGAGTCAGATATTACAGCAAACAGTGGTCCGACTTGTATGGAGTCAAGTCACAAAAATACTTCCAGTTGAGATAACTGATTGCAACTTGATACACATGTTCAAATGAACCCAAGGATCTGACTTATTGAATGTTTTTGGGATACGCCCACAATTACGCCCACCTCCCATACTACTCACAATAGTAAAAGCTAAAAAAAGGGCTTATAATTGAGCTAAAGAGTAATTTAATAAATAAAGAGAAATTTGGTATGAGTGTTAATAGTATCTATTCCTATTGGAGTTCCAAGAATGGGCGTAATCCGGTCACAAATACGCCCACTCATTAAAAAGGCTCGATACTGTGTGTCCATTTTGAATATGTTGAACATAACAGCAAGATGCTGTGTTTGACAAAGCAGTAGGCTTTGCGATTGTCAACCGAAAAAAATGAGTAATCAAAGTCCCATAACAAAAGAAAGAGGAAAAGGAAAAGCAGCTATTGAAAATAGTTTGAATTTTAAATAGTTCGCAACGTAACGTGGTAAAAAGTTTTTATTCAAATCGCAATAGTTGTCCGGTATTTAAGTGCATTTCGTGATAAATATTGTGTAAGTGATATAATTTCTTTAGATACATAGTAAAAATATAATAATAGTAAAATCCGAACTAATCCAAACAAAATTCTGTAGTCCAAGAATTGTTCAACGTTTTCAATTTTGCTACCCTCAATTTTATCTCTATAAAATTTTTAATCTACCTAAGCCTAAGTACAATATTTTTAAGATCTACATTTTTTCCGTTTTCTTCAGTTAATCTTTGAAAATGGCAAGTACCAGCAATGCTGCAAAATCTTTAAGGAATCATAATCGCGGAGTTTGGTTAGTTGGAGCAACAATTGATTCTATAACTGGTTGTAAGCTTCCATCAAATCAACAAGTGTTAGGTCGTTTTTTCCACCTGCACTCTCATGAAAAAAAAACAATCCATGCTAGTGCTACGATTACAGCTGGGGACATTTTGCGTTTTTGGGAAAAAGCAAAAATTCCAACCAAAAAGGAGTACCACGTCATTGAACAAATTAAAATCCTTCACCTTAAATGGAAAAACTTAAGAAAAAGTGTTTCTAGACGAACTAAGGCACAACAAGATAAGGAGTCATCATTCATCAGTATTTTTGATGACTTATTTGACATTGCTCACAGAGATGCGTTGATGAACATGGTAATAGAAGAGGATAAACAGTTTCTTTTAGCCCAAAGAGAGAAAGGCAGACGAGGAAGTATAGGACGGGTGGACACTTTGCTTGCAAAGAAAGAGGAGCGATACGAAAAGCGGAAGCTGAAAAATCAGGAAAGAATCACCAAAGAAATTGAGCAAGCAAAGAATAGAGAAAAATGTATAAATATTAGCAGTGATTCCAGCGATGACGATGACCATAGCTGTAGTGATGAAAGTTATAAGTTTCCTAACACTTACAAGCGTAAACAAGTAGTAATCCCTTCTCTTAACAAAAAAACGAAGATTGTTACTCAAGAAATAGCATCTGCCTTGGATAGAACTAAAGTTAGTGATAGGAATGCTGTGTATGTTTTGACAGCGACAGCACAATCGTTTGGGCAAGATCCTCAGAGCTTAACGATTAATAGGGAGTCAGTTAGACAAGCTCGTAGAGAATATAGGGAGGCTATAGCCAAAGAAATAAGAGCCTCGTTTCTGCCAACCGTTCCACTAACAGTTCACTGGGATGGGAAATTACTACCAGCTCTAATGTCAAAAGAGAAAGTCGACCGGCTCGCAGTCATTGTGTCAGGCGAAGGTGTTATGAAGCTACTAGGTGCCCCACAAATTCCAAAAGGAACTGAGAAGGCACAAGCAAACGCTGTTTTCAACTTATTAGAAGAGTGGAATTTGACGGATCGCATACAGTGTATGTGTTTTGACACAACAGCTAGTAACACAGGAATTAAAACTGGTGCTTGTACTCTCCTAGAAAATAAAATGCAAAGGGGTCTTCTTAGCTTAGCTTGTCGACATCATATTATGGAGCTTATAATTGAAAGTGTGTTTAATGCAGTAATGGGAGCTTCAAGTGGGCCAAATATCCAGATATTTCAAAGATTTTCAGCAAACTGGGGCCAAATAGACAAAAGCAAGTACGAAAGTGGAATGACGGATGATTTTGTCAGACAGCAATTAAGTCCACAGAGAGAAACACTTTTAAAATTTATAAAACATCAGCTTTCAACATCTCAACCAAGAGACGACTACAAGGAGCTGCTCCAACTTTCTCTTATGTTCTTAGAAGATAAAAATGCTAGAAGTTGTAAAATATATGCTCCCGGAGCCTTACATCGAGCACGATGGATGGCTAAGCTCATATATAGTATTAAAATATACCTGTTTCGCTCACAGTTCAAACTAACTGCCAAAGAACTCTCAGGACTTCGGGACTTTAATGTTTTTGTAGTAGAAATCTATTTAAAGTATTGGTTCACTTCACCCTGTGCCGCATCAGCTCCATGTAATGACTTGAGACTTTTAAAAAATCTTTATAAATACAAGGCAACAAACAAAATAATTGCCGATGCTGCAGCTAAATCTTTCTCGAGACATTTGTGGTACTTAAGTGAAACGCTTGTTGGCTTAGCATTTTTTGACTCCGAAGTGCCTTTTAAAATGAAAATACAAATGGTTAATGCATTGGAAAATAAAAGTGCTAAGGAAACTTTGAAACGAATCAAAATAGAGGAAGCAACAATACAAACGAAACATTTGTGCAATTTCGTTACACAAAAAACACTTAAGTTATTTACTGCCTTAACTATTTCTCAAGATTTTTTAAAACTACATCCAAATACGTGGGAAAGCAACAGTGATTTCATTGAAGGTCGTCGAAAGATTCAGAATTTTAAAGTGGTTAATGATTCAGCCGAACGTGGAGTTGCTCTTATTCAATCTTTTAATGGAATTCTTACTCACCAAGAAGAACAGCAACAGTACCTGTTGCAAGTAATAGAAAAACATCGACAGGACTTTCCAAACTCTAACAAGATCACTGTTATCTCCTAAGGCATATCTTAAGAACTTACCTACTATTTTTTTATACTTAAATAAAACATAAAGTACTTTTCATAGCTTTAGTGAACTTTTCAAGTGTGTGGCGCTACCAATAAATTTTAATTTATTTTCTTCAAAGTTTTTATGAGTGTTTTTATTGAAAAAAGGAATCATTTTAAAAAATGAGACTTTGAAATTTTAGAAAAAAAAATTTTTTTGTCACCCTAATGTTCATACGTAGCAGATCTCTCGAAGCCAAAACATGTTAAGGAGCAATCTAGTTCCGCCAGTTTGTATGTTCAACCAAATGAACGAAACAATGCACATGAAAAGGACGGCGCTATATCTTGTAATAGTTCTATGTCATTTCTTTCAATTGCTTTTACAAAAGAACCAAAGAAGAAGTGATATATATTTTACTTATATCACTTTTACAACCAACCCAGCTAAGCTCATGATGTTTATATGTAAAAAATCATTGCAACCGGAACTGTTTGGACATGTTAAGAATGGATCGAAGGAATGATTGGAACTATGTTCGACAGTGAACGTGGTTTCGTTAACTATACATGTTCGGAGCGACTCATCTCTATTTTACACAACGCTCATTGTCCAAAGCCCGTCTCACGCTGGCAGGACATCACCAAATAGAGAGAAACTCTGGTGTAAATAACTACTGAGATAAAGTACTAAAACTAAAGTGAATCCCCAAATTTGGAATTTTTCAAGGTATTTTGAAATATTTTCACTACATCGCTTTCTAGTATTTTAAATAGAACAGAATAGATAAGTCACTAACACTCACCGTACCCGAAAACCCCTGTGCAATTTTCATGCAAATCGGATGAGCAACTTTGAAAAAAATTTTTTGCAACTCCATCGTAGCGCTGGTTCCATTTAAATTGACAAATTTCACGCTTGAATTTATAATATCAACTATTTTCACCTGCCACTATTTATGCATGCTAAAATATACTTTCAATCAACCCAGCAGTCGATTAAATGATTTCTGAAAAAGTGGGCGTAACTATAGTTGGACCACGACCATTTTTAGTACAGTTGCCAACAATAACCATACGAACTAAATTACAAAATTAAAGTCAAATGCGACAAAAATCGTTTGCAATATAGCAGTTTCAGTGATTTCTGGGCGGTAAAAGAGGGGGGCGTGGAATCCAATTTTAAATACAGTTGCCGGCAGTAAGCATACAAATTAAATTACATACATACTAAATATTATACGACCAAAACTGTTTCAAATATATTATTTTTATTGAATTGTGGGCGATGAAAGGAGTTGTGGCAAAATTTATCAAACGTATCTAGAATGGGATAGCCAAGAAGAGCACAACAAAAAAATCTCCAAGCAAATTAGACGTTTCGTTCTTGAGTTATGGAGTTAGTAACACATTTCACGTCTCTGTTTTAAATATATAGATTTTATCTGAAAAAATCGATTGTAAATAACTTTCAGATCAATTTCAATTATATACTGCCCCAAAGAGTTTGAGAAAAATCCTATGCTGGAAGAAACTCTTCATAGGACTTATCTTTGCTACTAATAGGCTATAGATAGATGTATACACACATGTAATAGCCTTTCACCAATTGTGAACTTTAATCTATCATTAATCATTTCAGATTAAACTTATGTATTCTTTTAACTAGGCGTAAACTTGTAATACAACTTATTTTACCTATAACCTACTCGGAACTTGTATATTGCAAATTAGATTCAATCTCAGAACATAAGCTGCAAGTAGCATTTAATCACGCAACTACATTACATCACGTTACATTAACGCCCGAAATTGTATTTTTCTCCATAGGCTAATTCATTCCATGACTCCACGTTACCTTTTTGGCAAACTTCAGTTTTGTCAGTCGGCTCGAAGCAATATGTACTTTTCTTCATTAGCGCGATAAGATTATAGAAGTTCTTTCCCAAGAACATTAAATCCATTGATGGAATTGGAAGCTTTAGGCAAGCTATATTCAAGTTTTTTATCTAATTACTTTATATATCTTAACTTTCTCTCAATATTTACCTTATTCTACCTCTTTCTTCGTATTTACTTTTCTTTCATCTATTACATCTGCGTCTAATATGTCTTCTAAGCTTCCTGTTTATTTTACCGATTATAAATGCAAGCTAATTTATAGAGTAATAATTATTTTTATACTTATTCTATCTTTTAAGATCAAAAATTCAAAATGTAATTATTTTTTGCCATTATTACAGTGCTTTTCCAATATATACTGTCCTGAAAGACTTTCAGCCTGGAAGCATGCTTGCCTCTTATGTATGTGTATACTTTCAGACTGAACATTTTGCAGGACAGTATATGTTGTAAAAGCACTGTAATAATGGTACAAAATAATTACACTTTGAGCTTCCAACCTGCCGTAGGACGGGCTTTTATGCTAGTATATTTGTAAAAATACTTTCTTACCGCAATGTTGTTAATGGTGGGGTTGCAATTGTTGTTAAACTTGGCACATAAATATTATCAGGTATACTGCGTTTTGTTGTAGATGTTGTACCATAGGCAACTTTAATTATAACTGCAGCCACACTACGCTCTAAGCTATCTAGTGTATCCAAATACTGTATACTGCCGCCAACAGCAGATGACGAACTGGAGCCGTAACCAACGCCGCCGGCTGGTCCTATAGCTGATGACGACGACAAACTGCTAACAATTCCTGCTTTGTTGCCAATTCGAGTGTCATTATAATAACTGGTTAAAATACTGCTATTTCTATCACTATTTGGACTGGATATCAAGCCATCGAACATGCCCACATATGTTGGATCGACAACAAGCAGCCCATGACAACTTATCACTCGCAACAAGAAGAACAGCATGATTGTCAGCAATTTTAATAAATATGGTTGCTTGCGCAGCTTTTGCGCCGCTCGAGCCATTGGGAGTTCTTTGTTCTTATTTTTCTTTACCATTAAATTCTCATTTTGATAATCGATACATACATTACTTTCATTTCGAGAGCGACTCTTTTTACGATTATTTCCTAAAAAAACATTCGGGCCACAAGAATTAGCTGCAGAAGAAGAAGAATCTGGACACATATCATCCAAGTGTAAAGATGTTCTTATTGATGATGACAATGCAAATCTCTCTCTCATTGATAATGCTACTTGCATATTTGCATTATTATAATTTTTAATATCATACATGTAATTTTCGGATGCTGAGGCAGAGAAAGAGGCAACGACGTTTGTGTTGGAAGAGTATGGCGTAGGCACGTTACTGCTTACTGTTGAGGGACTTATGAAATATCTAAATGCTGAGTTTATTGTATTTGTAACTGATTCATCATCATTCTTCTTTTTGCATTTAATAGCCGCCTGACTTTTGACGCGACAACATGCCGTGTTGCGCATCTTAAGACGTGCTCTGAAAGGTATGCATATCTGTAACTGCTTGCCATTACAGCTTCCTTCTTCTTCATCTTCTATACTCGCCGTTTCAGTCATTCGAAGTTGTTCCTCATCCTGATGTGAAATCTTAAAATCCAAAATACAACGATTATTGTTCGCTATGTGATCACAGTATTTTTTAGTAGACATTCTCCCCAACTACGCTGCTCCTTCGAATATATTCGTCTTTAAGCAAAATTCACGTTTAAAGAGATTGTAGTAAAAACGGCAGGCTGATTTGTGAAGCTGCAGGATGAATGTAGACTCCACAAATTGGTTGGAGTTGTTGGAGGACAATGTTGTTGCTGGTTTTAAACAAAGTAACTTGGCGCATTGAACTTATAATGAAAAATTACCTGAAACAAGATAAAACTACAATATAATAATGTGAAAAATATATCAATTAAAAACTTCTAAATGTAAGAAGTTTTCATAAAGTTTGCGCTTTTTTAATAATCAATGAAAATTTAGACATGTTAAGAAACCACAGACCTTCGAAATAACAATTTCCCTTTTCTTTAGGCAATACAAGAGTTATACTGTTATGGAAAACAAAATAAAATAAGTTTCTTTTTAAAAAACTGGCTCGTATTTTTAAATTATTTTTGTTAAGGACCTACTAGAGATTGTGCATTTCATCAAAAATATTTTTAATTCCCTCATTACACCCGCATCTCTTTTACTTAACTATTTGCAATATTGTTCAGTTTTCATGTGGACAAAAAATAAATAGTCCAAAATTTTTCAAAAATCTTCATTTCATTATGTTTATTTTTAAAGAAAGTGTTATTATTTCTACTATTTAGTGGCGTGGTCTTAATTTTTAAAAACTTGCTCAATCCGTTTGGATATAGAGTCAACTAATTGCTGACATTGGGGAACAGGGGGCGAACCTTCACATGGCAACGTGCATGACCGCCTCAACCTGGCGAGGCCAGCATTATCCATGTCAAAATCGTCTCAAGTCGACTCAAACTTCCACGTGGTGTTCCCTGGGCAACGGCAAACTGGCATCCGTCAGTTCGACGGCTAATTTGAGCGGCGGGTAGCTCCATAGACCTTAAACATGGAATGTGCGCAGGGTTTGGGTCCCGCCACATTACTACTGCCCAATGAAAACTAAACCAGCCTCGGATAAGAACCCCAATTACGTTGACGACCACCGCAAACGAAAACCGGACAATGATTTACGGATATGCACCTGGAATGTCCGAACCCTTTATAGGGAAGGTGCCATTATCCAACTGGCGGAAGCCCTCAAAACAATAAAGGCTGACATCACCGCCATCCAGGAAATGCGATGGACAAGGCTGCTCTAAACAAGCACACTGTGATATCTACTACAGCTGACATGCGGAGAGGCGCGAATTTGGATGTGGATTCGATGTTAGCCGGAAACTACGCCACCTTGTTTCCCGGTTCATACCTGTGAACGAAAGATTGGCCACGATCCGCATCAAGGCAAAATTTTTCTCCATCAGCCTTATTTGCGCGCACGCCCCGACGGAGGAAAAGGACGAAGCCGTCAAAGACGCTTTCTACGCTAGTCTTGAGGACGTATACGACCACCTTCCGGTCCATGACGTGAAAATAGTCCTCAGCGATTTTAATGCGAAAGTCGGAAGGGAAGGCATCTTTGGCCCTACTGTCGGTCAGTTCAGTCTTCATGAGATCTCCACGAACAACGGTCTAAGGCTGATCGACTTCGCCACGATGCGAAACATGGTAGTTAGTACCACCTCGACATCCACAAGGCCACCTGGCAGTCCCCGGATCAAAAAACGCGAAACCAAATTGATCATGTTGTAATCGACGGAAGGCATGCCTCTAGTGTTCTAGATGTGCGTACATTTCGGGGGGTCAACATTGACTCCGACCATTATCTTGTTGCAGCCAAGATCCGCATGCGATTATGCAATGCGAAGAGCATACGCACAGGAATGCAACGAAAGCTAGATGTCGCTAAGCTGCAATTAGCGTGACCGTGAGGAACTAGAGGTATACCAGGGCAAGAAGGATGCACGAAAATTCTATCAACAGGTTAAGCGTCTAACCCAAGGTTTCAATTCAATGGATGCGCGGAGCATCCACTTGTAGAGACGAAAATGGAAATCTGAATACGGCTACGCAGTGTGTGCTGAGATTGTGGAGACAGCACTTCTCCAATTTACAACTGGCGACGATTCCACCAATGCCGCCCATGGAGAGCGCAGTTCAGAGCCACCAATCAACGATGACGGAGTGGAAGTACCAGCACCTAGCCATGAAAAATTCCAAATAAATAATGAGAATATTTTCGAAGGTTTAATTTTAATTTAATATTTTTAAATTGTTAGGGTTTCTACTGCTTCTACGGTTAGTGGT
This sequence comes from Coremacera marginata, assembly GCA_914767935.1. Classification (NCBI taxonomy): domain Eukaryota; kingdom Metazoa; phylum Arthropoda; class Insecta; order Diptera; family Sciomyzidae; genus Coremacera; species Coremacera marginata. Next base: position 5,718,119 of record OU612048.1, read on the forward strand.
AACATTTATGTGAGAAAAAAGTTCTGGAGAATCGAATACACCTGCTATGGAGTTGGTCTAAACATACGGTATCTGCATATTTCTTTCGCTCTGTTAAAGACTGCATTTTCAATGCAATACAATTCTTTATTTCATCAATTCAATAATAAATACATGATACTATGGTTAATATTAATATACAATTTGGTAGTTCAATTATTCTTTTCAGTTCTAAAGTTTATACAATAGTATGACAATATAAATTCTAGCATCAATTAATACAAAGAGAAGAGGGAAACTTGTTTAACAAACCTCAAAAATTTTTATAAACTTGTAACTAGAGTATCAATGTGCTTGCACATACGTACTTATATAAAACTTAACCTAATTTTTCATTTTATTTATTAATTTAAGATGGACTAAGATTTCTAATCAAAAAGTTGTCGAAATGTGCACATATTTTGACAAAACTTTCTTTATTATTTGCTATATGGTTACTAATTGTATTAATGTTTGTGCATATGAAAATAACATGATTTTCGGTTAATCATTGGGTATAAATGTTTTATAAGGCGGTCAGATTTACTTATTCATTCAGCCATATGTTTCTTAAAAGTAAGCGTTTTGTCCAGAATCATTCCGAAGTATTTAAGTTCAGAACACCATTCAATAGCGGTATTACCACTTCTTAGCCTTTTCTTAGTAAAATTACCTTTTCTTAGTAAAAAACACTGACTGAGACCTAACTGATTTTATTTATTTATTTAGCCAACCAGGGCAAATTTCACTAATTCTAACAGGTATATTTATTTTATTTAGTTTTCCATTTAAAAAAATTATTTCTGAGTTCATGCAATTTAATTTCAATATTGGCAGCCATGTCAATTACGGAACTATGTAAAGTATAAATGCATGTATCATTAACAAATAGCGCCAAAATAGTATTGTTAGATTTGGGTAAATCCAAAATATTAGATATAGTAACGGTCCAAGGGACGGCCCCTTGTGGAACTCCAGCTACAATATCGAAAATATCCGACATGATTTTTCAAAAAACGAAAATGGCCATTTCAGCCCTTGAAAGGACTTTAACCGAGCTTCTTATAATCAATTGTGTTGTGTGTGTTGAAAAATGTTTGAACACAAATGATCAAGAACTGGGCCTACATATTTTATGCCGACTCCGAACGGCTTATGTTCTCAAGAAGCTTTTCATGGGAATTTTTTACTCTCTGAGGTAACCATTGTCTGCAGAGAGGTGACGGCCGAACAGAAAAATTAATTCAATTGAAAAAACTTTGTGTCAGATGAGGGATTCGAACCTGGGTTCTCTGGCGTATGAGCCACACACTCTACCCACTACGCTGCAGCCGCCAGGATTCCTTAATGCAAACTAATTTTATGAGTTTTGATAAAATATTGGAATTTTTTACAGAAGTAAATTGGTATTAAAAAATTTCTGATTTTGTAAATAAGTCCATCATGCCATAAACTATCAAATGCCTTTTCAATATCTAAAGCTAGAACTGCAATTGACTTGGCTTATCTGAATTTATGTTCAATAAACTGAGAAAGGTGTAGTAATTGGTGATTAGTAGAGCGACTAGATCCAGATCCAAATTGCTCATTTGAAATAAGGCCCAGATCCTCAACAGTATTTGACTTAATTTTTTAAAAAATTGTACTCATAGTTATGAAGACTGATTGGACGATAATTGACAATATCAGATACTGCATTTTTAACAGTTTCAAACGATCCTCATAATGATAAAGGTATATGTCTGCTTCGCTTGAGGTATGATATGCGTGTAACAACAAAAAAACCAGTTATTTTTTTCAAGTTTATACATAGACTTTCTAGGAAACTGCAAAGCAGAAGAACTCGCTCGCACTGGAACAACCAAACAACTCTCGATAGAGAAAGTATTGGTATATCCCTCACCACATGTAAACTACTCACAAATGAGCCATCTGTAAATAAAGCCAACATTAGATGGTCAACGGGAAGCACATGCCATACAGCGCGTCAGGTTTGGCCAAATATCACCCCAAAACGCTCAAAAGAACTTGTATCCCTGAGAAGGGATCAAACCAGTAGTATGATAGGTATCCTAACAGGACACTGCCTAATAGATAATCATGCGCAAAGATTAAACATCATCCACAACGACTTCTGTAGGAATATACAAAACATCTTCTCTGTACTTTCCCAGAGCTAGCTAAAAATCGCCACCTTCACTTAGGTAAATGGTTCTATAAAGATCTCGATGATCTGTCTTCGGTCTTACGAATGCTTAGCTTTGTCAACAGCTCAAATTGGTTTAAATTGCTAGGGAAATTAACCCATTGTATCACAATGGGCCTCATTGGTCTAAGTGTGTCTCAAAGGATACAGCAGCTTCAATCTAACCTAACCTTCAGCTTATTGTACATAAAAAGTACTCAACAAAATTTTTTTTTTTAAATACAAAAAAAATGTCTATAGTAGGCGCTGAAAATGGCAATCGATTATTAGGCTCAGTTGAAATCGGAATTTGTGTAAGAGTAGATACGGCAATTGAGGAATAGTAGATGGTGGTGAAGAAATTACAGAATAACTTATTTTCGTAGGTATATCAGAGGGCTGCAAAGCCTGAGAAGAGCTTGAGGACTCTTTGACATATATTTATTTTATTTCCTTTTCTTTCCTGGTCATTTTGAGATGAAACTCTTTTAGTGCCGGAAGAAAAAGTCTCTGATAATGAAAGCAAAAATATTATCCGGTCAATTAATTTTGTCGGAGACGCTAGTACTGCTAACCTCTCAAAAGAATTTAACTAGCTAAGACTTTCTCCAAAAAGCTTTATTTTTTAATAAAGTTCTTCTGGGAAAAAAAGCTCTGCTTGAAGCACAGTACCAGCGGAGACCTAATCGTACTGAGATTAAATCGTCAAGGCACGACTTAGAGATACCAGCACAGGATGCATGAAACATCTGCCCGCATGGGCCAGAAGAACTGAACATAGGATTCAGAATATTTGGATTTTGTTTAGCTCGTTCAAAGAACAAGCGGCGATATTTTCAGCAGGAATTTTCATGGATATTTTCCATGAGGATATTTTCATTTTCAGCAAAAGGAGTACATTTTTAAAATTAGTTAAAAAGAGCGAAATGTTTATGTTCTTGTGAAATGTGAAATTTCAGCAAAAGGAGTACATTTTTAAAATTAGTTAAAAAGAGCGAAATGTTTATGTTCTTGTGAAATGTTCTTGTCCCGACAAATTCTGGCCCGACAAATTGAAATATCTCGGTTTGAGTAACACATTTAAAGTTTGATCATTTAGTGTTGTTAGTCCGCGCTTTTTTATTCAAAAATCACCAGTTTTGTTTTGAATATACAGTGGTTCAAACGCGTAATCGTACATACTCAACGTTTAGCTTTAATATAATTTTTCGAAATAATAAAGTTATTTTATTTAGGAAAAAAGCCTATATTATTTTGATTTAGAGTCTCCTTGTTTTTATTATGTACACAAATTAAATTTATTCTCAGCATTTAAATAATAAGAAACAAAAACAAACAAAAGTACAAAATTCATGTCCAAACGAATAATCGTACATAAGTAGGCGGCGACAGGATCCCGTTATTTTTAAAGCGTGGGGTCAAATTGCGTAACAAATTCAACAATAAATGCTTCCGTTTTTTGTTTGTAAGGAGTTTTAAAGTTGTAAGGTTAGTTGATGCACAATGGCACCGTCAGGAAAGCAAACAACAATAGAAGAACGTCAGCTCATTATTAAATTGCATTCGGAGGGAAAAACTTTTAGAGAAATTGGAGATGTAGTAAGCCGAACTCATTCTACAGTGCAATATATTATTAAAAGATACAAAGATGACCATTCCATTGCAAATAAAAGCCGCCTAGGGCAAGGAAAAAAGATAAGTGATCGTGAAGAACCCATGATTTTGAGAGAAGTAAAAACCAATCCTTTTGTGACAGCGGTTGAAATAAATAAAATATTCAAAGAAAAGACAAATAAGGTGGTTTGTGATGAAACAATTCGCAATGTGTTGAAATCCAATGATTATAATGGGCGAATAGCTCGAAAGAAGCCTTACATTAGTCCAAAAAACAAAATCGCTCGCATGCAATTTGCTACTGAAAACATAACCAAAGATATGGACTTCTGGAAAACGGTAAAACAAAGTTATAATACTATTAATTTGTAGTAAATCTATTGGTTAAAGGTTTTGTACACTGACGAGAGCAAATTCAATTTGAAAGGATCAGATGGAAAATGCTATGTCTGGCGGAAACCCAACACAGAGTTTCATTACAAAAATACAAAGGCTACGGTGAAGCATGGCGGAGGGTCTGTGATGGTGTGGGGGTGTGTTTCAAGTGCAGGAGGTGGAAATATTTATTTTGTAGAAGGCAATATGGATAAATATCAATATCTTAACATCCTTAAAGCTAATGTCAAGCAAAGTGCCGAGCGTTTGGGCATATTAAACAATTTTGCTTTTTATCAGGACAATGATCCGAAGCACACCTCCATGATAGCGAAGATGTGGCTCATCTACAACTGTCCGAAATTGCTCAAAACACCCGCACAATCACCTGATCTAAATATAATTGAACATGTTTGGGAGGAATTGGCCAGAAATTTAAAAGATAAAGTGTTTCGGAACACAAACGAATTAAAGGAAGGTTTACAGGCCGAGTGGAACAATATTTCACCAGCCGTATGCAAAAACTTGGTCGAGTCAATGCCAAGACGCTTAAATGCTGTCATTAAGGCTAAAGGATTGGCCACAAAATACTGACTAATTAGTTTTGTAAATTTTTTATGAATAATTAATTTTGTACGATTATTCGTTTGGACATGAATTTTGTACTTTTGTTTGTTTTTGTCTTATTATTTAAATGCTGAGAATAAATATAATTAGTTAACATGATAAAAACGAAGAGACTTCGAATAAAAATAAAATATGCTTTTTTCCTAAATAAAACAAATTTGTCATTTCGAAAAATTATATTAAAGCTAAACGTTGAGTATGTACGATAATCGTTTGAACCACTGTAGCTATAATAATCAGGATTTGAGTCTTCGATAGCTAAACTATCGATTACATCAATTAAAAATTAATCATCAAAATTTAAATTTTTGTTTTTACACAAGTTTCTCTTCTGAATCATATGCAGCAAATAATTTTGACGATCTCTTCTGATTAATAATGAATTCCTGCTTATTGATTATATGTCTCGTGCTAACATATTTGTATATATTTCTTTTTATTAATTTCTTCATAATGCAATAAGAACTTAGTACGTTGGTAATTGTATTGTATATTAAAAACTCAACCGTAATCGCGTAGACAAGATATTTCCATGTTAAAGACAAATTTTCTCTGATATCTAGAAGACTAACAATCAAATTATAGTTCTGCCCAATTGTCCTTTTCTAGAAAGAAAAACTTTTTGCGTCTCTATTGAGAACTACGTTTGTGTACTAAAGCAAAAGCCGGCAGCTGGACACAGTTCACACGAGAAGCATTCTTTATAAATTTGTTTCTTTAAAAACAAAGCCACTGCTGTTACATGAGTAATCAGCAAATAATATAAATTTCTTTACTTTTTCATAAGTCAATACATTGAAAACAGCTAAGAATAAACAAACTATTCATAAAAAGGAATCAGAAAAACGCATGGCTAAAATAATGCCATAATTTTTCACCAAAAGAAGGACTGCGCCCATTGTGCATGCGGCACTACGCATACCCAACCCTTGATTATGACAAAAACAAGAATTTCCATCATTGTTAATAAGATATATTTTACAAACCTTGGCACAATATAAAAAACTGCTACAGTAATATATTTGCGTAATCCAGACTGCAATTTACCCAGACTTGGCTTGTTTTGTTATGTAAAGAGTTATCCAAATTGTATCCTTAGTTTTATGCACTTCCACTGCTACCATTTCGATATTTATACTTTCTTCCATATATTCCTTGGACACAGCAGTTCTTCCGCATGTACACGTATTTATATAAAAACGAAAAATTGCGGTAGCAGCCAGCTACTGTGTTTCCACAGTAGAAGAAAAAACAGTTTCGAATTTCAGAAATCTCATCCACATGAAGAAATTAAGCAAGTTTTCACTTTGTTATGTACACCATTGTTAAAGCAGCACTAGTTTTTGTTATTGTATTTCTTTTTAGCTTTGCTGTTTTTTCCTTCATCTCTTGTAAATAAAGACTCCTTAAACACACTTATAAAACATATCTAATGTTTTGTTCAACCGATGAATAAAAATTAGGAATTTGCATGCTATTAAAAATTGTTAGTTTTCTTTAAGCAACACACTCTCGTAAACGAGTTGATCTCTCGCAAATATTTTCCATTATCCAGTACTTTTACGATATTGGCTCCGCCATTTTGAAATATGGCTGCCAGTGCGCAACATTTTGAATAATGAAATACGAGGCCACAATAGCAGCACCACCGACACAACAAAAGCCACGAGAGCCAAGCAGAATATGTGTATGTATGTATGTGTAATTAAATGTCTGCGAAACAAAAAAAATACTTAACCGACGCACTCCGTTAATACATACATATTGTATACGAACAACTTCTAATGCAACCAACCCAAAACGAAGACAACACAGCACCAAAAAAAATTAATTTCTCTTTAAGTATCGAAATTTTAGTTTTTATACTGAACCGGGAGATTTGATTATTTCTAATTACTGCTTTTGTTTTTTAAATTACAACATAATGCTTCAATTGATGTAATTGATGAATTCTATTATATATTAATAGTTTGGAATTAATATTCAACTCCAACAAAAACATGAAAAAATTTCAACTACTTAAAACACTACTGCATTTCCAAATTCTGATTAGGGGCTTTCAAACGATCTAACAAGTCATCCAACAATGTTGGAGAACAAAGTAACCGGACAATTTTTCAATGCGTTCAAGATGACCAACATGACGTACGACATCATTATAGATTGAACACATTGACGACGACAGCAATATTGACGCATCTCTCAAATTTTTTTACAGTTTGCGGAACTGTTTGTGGCGCAGTTGGTGGACCAACATGAAGTTTTGTTAAGATTTTTCGAAATTTTTATTGAAAAACATTGAAAAATCCTCGAAAAAATAGAAAAAGCGCCATATCTCGAAAAAGAGAGCTTTGAATGGTTGTCACTTTAAAAAAACAAATAAAAAAGCTCCCTGTATCAGTTATTTCCAAACATCAGATACGAAATCAGCAACCCCCTTATATGTACTGTCCCCATTTAAAACATACTTTTAAACTGACATCCTTCACCCTACAAGTTTTTGGACAGGTCTTAGCCCCCGAAACACTGATACTTGGGCATGCTGCTTCGCTGCTTCCGCCTGCATCTGAAAACATACATACAAAAATATCATGAGAATATCTATACAATGCCGTACAAAGCATTGCACTTACCGTGATAGCATCTGCCTGCTGCTTGGCTATTGCTGTGAACTGCTCCCTGGCGGAATCTAGAATGGTTCTCTTCCTCGATTTTGCTGCTTGCTGCACGTTCCTACCTACGGAACTCTTTTTCCCCGGTGTTTCCACCAACTCATCAACACATTCAACATTGCTATTATTGAATGTGTTGGGCACTGTTGGAGTCTCCAGCAACACATTAACATCTCCGTCCTCTATCGCTATTTGCAAATGCTATAAAGAAAAAAACAAATGATCAAAATATCATAAAATTTCATGCAACCACAAATACCTCTTCCTCCGGAATGCTTTCAGCGCAGTTGCTGCTGCCTTCGACGTATTCCAACCCAAGGATATCCAAGACCCGCAAATCCAGCTCAGTGAGCGCAGGAATGGAAAGGGGCTTACCACCTGTTTTGCCCATTTCCTTTCTGCGCTCTCTTGCCTTCACCGACGTCCGACTTTTGAGGTCACGCCATGCCTATTAACAAAAATAAATTCAGCTTTATTTAACAACTGCATTTGTCCATTTTGAACTCACCACTTGCCACTGGCTCGCTGACTTCTCAGCTCCTCCAACACTGTTCAGCTGGCCCGCGAGTTGCTCCCACTTCTCGGCTGCTTCGTGACGACCATGCAACGCCACGAACTTGCCCTCCGCTAGGCCCTTATTGGCCACGAAAAAGTCTAGCATCATTATATATTGCTCCCCTGTTGCCCGACTGGATCTTTTTTTATTTATATTCATTTTTCATTTATCTTTTATATTTTTGTGTACTTTTTTTGTCTTGTTTTGAACTTATTATGATCTGTCAAATGTAAGTGCTGCCATATTTTCGATAGAAGTAAACAATATTTGTAGTTAAGTTTTTGACGAAACTATTAGCAAAAGTTGTAGCTTAGCAGAGTTTTGAGAATACCATGTTTGTTACTGCAAGCTTCAAACGACGTTGGTCAACGATAGCGATTGTAGATCGTTAAAATTTTGGGAATGCCGCTACTGGATTGAGTATCCCTTCATACACATGTTCTAGTTAAAAACAAATATATTTCAGCTAAAAGTAAATTATTCCTTTTCTAGTTATAAGGAAATATTGTTTGCATTAAAATGCGTCAATTGCAATTAAAAACTCAAAACTAGTTTATTTTCACATTGACTTTTTGGCATGAAGAGGCAGATATGCTCGACAAAATCCAGCTCTGATAAATAATTTGAAATTTTTATTGTTTTCCATTGTTATTTAAGAAAAAAAAAAATTCAAATTTTCAATACGCTTCGATAACCGTTTTCAGAGAAGCCGCTTGCTGCTTGCTTATAAGACGGCATAAAATCATTCTGACTCAAAGCGATTGTGATCAAATCGACTTGAAGCATCGAATAAAAAAGGTTTAGAGAAACCAGATATTTTCTTCATGTAAGTGTTATTCATTGAATATTCAAAAATCTTTATACACAAGCAAGTATTGTGTCTAGCTAAAAAACTTTTGCTTATCAATATATACTCAATTTCTCTTTAGTTTTTCTGTCTATTTTTTACGATGGTTTATTCGATGGCTAATAATAATTTAAAGATCGAGTCGTGGCCCACTTGTTACAATTCTGTGACCCACCAGTAAACCGCTGGCCTAGTGTAATTGTTTGCTGAGATATACCTTTTTCTTAACAAAAAACTGCTCAAGACAGCACATTCAGATATCTATGCAACATATCTAATTCAATAAAATCATATCATAATTATCATATTATAATCATAAATAATTCAATTAAATTAATGCAAAACTTTCAGTCCAACCTAAATAGGTGCGCGATGCGTTACGTTTCCAATCGTCACGCAAATGTTGTATGAGCGCTACCCAAATAAAACGCTGCATGTACTTCAAAAATCGTTGTCCTTGTTCTTGTTTTTCTTTTTGTTTTTTTTGTGCAGCCAGCTTTACTACAGAACTCATTCTAAAAATCAGAAATTCGAATCGAGTTGCGTTAGTGCGTTGCGTATTTGGGTAGGCTTCATACAAAATTTATGTGCATGAACCAATTTTGACAGTTACCAGATGCAAGCGCACCTATTTAGGTTGCACTGTTTACTAAAGAACTCATTTTTTAAATAGTTCCGTTTTAAAAATAATTTACCCTCCTAAGAAAAATCCCTTTTAATGTTATGAAAAACAGCACCGTTATTTGTCATCACTTCATTTTGACAATATATGCCCACTTTTGACAACTCTGTCAGTTTTATTTATACTACATGTAACTATTGTATCATGACCAGGACTATTTGGGCTATTTAGAGTTTAAATACGCAGGCCTGTTTAATTTACGATTTTAAATTTTTACGTCAACTTACGTGAGCGTATTTTTCTTTGTTGTTGTTTTGCATGAACACGCAAACACGCGTAAATAAAAGTAGCCCTTGGACGTGTTTTTGTATCTCGTATTTTTATGCCCTATCTTCAGCATATATAACAGGGTTGCAAAATCATTGAATACGGCAAACACATACTGAGGTGTTCACAGATGCAAACATAACAAGTGCTATAAATACGCTTTGTTAATTTACGTTTAAACTTTGAATAGACCAATTGTAAAAAAACTCCATACGATAAAGGCCCAAGCACATTGAGCGCAACAAGCGAGGAGCGCCAATTGTCACTTTTAATTAACATGTATTTCTTATGAAACGCATTTTTGGACATTTTCTGGTGAAAGTGTTGGGTGTCATTGTCCTCAGTTTCAATTTGTTTCTAATTTTAAAGGCGACACAAGAGAATTTTTTCCATTGCTTACAAGCGTTGTCTGAGATAAGAAATCATATTCTTTTAGTATGGCTGACATTTTCAGAATTATTTAGCAGTAACAGTACCAAATAAAAAAGGTGGTTCAGTTCCCAACTGACACAGAAATTTTTTTCAATTGAATGAATTTTTTCTGTGACATAGTGGAGACGTGCTGCTTGTCGCTTGTTGCTATCATTGTGTATGGGCTATAATTAATAGAGTCCAGCGACTGGTTGGACAAACGTTGTTGGGCGCTTATCATGTTTGTTATGTTTACCTGCATGGAAACTGCAACCCAGGGCCATATGTAATTTTTTTTTTTTTAAAACAATAATACACACAAACCTGAGGCAAACAAATTACAAACATCTAAAAGTTCGCTGTTCTGCAATCAATTTGTTAATTTTCCTTATATTCGCGACGTAGTAGTTAAAATATAAAATATTTTTTTTGTGGAAATTGTATGTTAAAAGGAAGATGAGCTACTTAAATATCTAATACAAATATAAAGTAAAGCTTGTAAAGCTTTTGTTGTATTTTAACAATAGTTTATGTTGGACCCCAATTTGTTTTCATTGGTTTTAATGCATGAAAACTTTCAACAGTTCGATTAAAATTAGCAATATTAAGTTCGTTGCTATCGCGCAAACGCATTGATGCGCTTTTAATTACAACACGAATGCTGCGATTGTTAAAAAAAATAAACGAAGTGGAACACAGAGTTCAACCAAGTTTAATGTTTTTAGTGCTCCATTGTTTTTGGATAGATTTGGTTTGCTGAGTGCGGCTCAGCTGGGAGCTCCTGCAGTTACAGGATAGGAATTTTTGCGCTGGAGTAAGTACCAGAGAATCGCTAAGCATATGGATTTACTTTTCATTTCTATTTTTACTATGAACTGATGCTTTATAATTGCAGTTAAAAAGTATTTATCAAGATTAAAAGCTGTGATTATATGTTGACAATTAAAGATCACGTCAGGACAGTACACGGTAATATGTTTCCTGAGAAATTTAGTTTTAATTAACTGAAATACCCTCGCTTAATGTGGATAAATAATAATAGAGTAATATTGCCATTATCGGTGGACAATTTATTGTTAAGAACATCTGTTAAGGTTTTAAGACTTTTTTGTATCATCGATATTAGAACTCAGTAGTTACTTTCAAACTCATTATTCGGCTGTTCACTCCAGCACTGTTCAATAATATTTCTTTAACCCTGCCCTGTCTTCGACCTTACTGTAATAAACAGTTGCGGGATTCCCAAACGACTTAACGACAATTGTCGCTGTAGTTAACTAGCGAAAACTGTCATTAGCTATGAAACTGTACATGCACAATGACCGACAACGACAACTGTTATTATCGTTAACCTTTTCTGAATTCTGCTACTGGTCATCATGGTAGAATAGGAGAAGGTAGATGCATTTCGAAGAGGCAGACTGCCGTAAGAGTCAAAACGAATTTGAACGAAACGAAGTTCATAGAAAATTTGAAAGCGATGTGTAAGGTTTAATTCGAAAAATGTAAACAAAAAAGTTATTTGCATTGATTTTGACAATTTTAGCTATGAAAAAAAGAGCACAGTCCGAAATGCATCTACCTTTTTTTATTCTACCATGCTGGTCATTAAAGAAAAAAGTTCTAAAGCAGTCTTGCCAACAATTTTCAATCAAAAGGCACTAACTCTTAAAAAAAATAAGAGTCCTTTTGGCAAAAAAGCACTAATAATACCAAAATCACACAATACAACATAAAAAATGTTCTAAAAAATCGTATTACCTTGAGTGTTTATTTATCCAAAATTATTTCATATATTAAAGATAAAATCTATGAAGATATATTCTTTAAAGATAAAAAACAAACATTATCAGCCTTATTCAATAAATTTTTCAAATAATTTAAATCATTCAAAGCTTGTTTAGTTACGCACTGTTTAATGCTTTACACATCCCCTACGCAACCTTGTTGAAATTGTTATTCATAAACATTTTTGTAAGGTGGCGGCCGTGGCGTAGTGGGTAGAGTGTGTGACTCTTACGCCAGAGAACCCAGGTTCGTATCCTCCATCTGACAAAAAATTTTTTTAATTGAATTAAGTTTTCTGTTCGGCCGTCACCTCTCTGCAGACAATGGCAAACCTCAGAGAGGTAAAACTGCCATTAAAAGCTTCTTGAGAACATACGCCGTTCGGAGTCGGCGTGAAACATGTAGGTCCAGTTCTCGATCATTTGTGTGCAAACATTTCACAGCACACACAACATAATTGATCATAAGAAGCTCGGTCAAAGTCCTTTCAAGGGCTGAAATGGCCATTTCGTTTTTTTTTTTTAATTTTGTAAGGTTTGTGTCTAAGCAATCGCAAATCTTTTACAAAAGCGAAGAATTCTTTTACATTTGCCAATCTGTTACTGAAAAGTCTACAAAAGGTCGCATATGGAGCATGTCTATGATATAAATATCATAAACATCAACCTTATTCGAAAAACAACAAAAATTTTAAGTAAAATTTGTGTAGCCCTTAAACCAGTGGTGATCACTACATAAAAACCATAACACGGGGGTGTCGTGTGTATTTGTGCTTTTGTGCACGAAGTAGCAATCGGCTCGGTGTGTTCATACACTGCGTAAAAGTTTGTTTTTTCTGTTGTGCTTTGAATTTCAAGTCAGTATGCTTTGAGCGTTCGTGCGATGAGGTGTTGGTCGCTTTTTTATATATAAATTAAATATTTTGCAATGTGTAAGGAAAGTTGTGTACAATTTTTATTAATTTTAGTTTTTATTGTGAATCACTATACATGGTTTGCTTTCGTACAGTAACTATAGTAAAACAGAGACATCAACGTACTTGAGAACCTCCTTAGTTTTGATGACGGTTAAAAAAAAACAATACATTCTATTCATCACTTATTTTTATCACTTTTTTTTATCTTTTCTATGTTAAAAAAGCTAAAAGCAAACAGAAAAATAAAAATTTATATTGAAACTACAACACTCGACAATATTTCCTTGCACCAAATGTTGTGAGAGCTTTTAACTAACTTCTTGTTTCAGTGTAAAGCTGTGCACTCGGAAAGCTCCCTTTGTTGTTGTTTGAACCGTGTGTTGATCACCACCATGGTGTAAGAAATCCAGCGGGTAGCTAATTTTTCACCAAACTATAAATTTTCCCGAACTTGTCAAAAAAATTCTAACAGAGAGCAACGGTTGATTAGTGTCAAATCTTATTGGCTGCGTTCAGATTTGCGTACAACTGTTGTGCAACCGTTGAGTATGTGCCTGCTAAATGCAAAAGTATCAGTTTCTTATGGCCTCAACATGTGAAATTGTCTGTTTTTCGCCGCACCTTATTTTTCTGATACATTTACTCAACGTATTAAGTATTTTCAGTTAAAAATTTGACTTTTTTAGAATAAGTCTGCTTTTGTAACAAATTAAATAAATAACGCAAAATAAAACGAGAAAACATAATCAGAACTATTCTGAAAAGTAATTCGCCCGGATTGGTTTCCCAATTTATTGTTCTCTTATTGTGAATTACGCAGGGATTTGTTCGCATGTTCGAAAAAATACCCTTATTGTGAACGATTATTTTCAAGGTTATTTTGGTTACTTTTTTGGCGGATTTATTCACTTTACAGTTGCTGGCGAATGAAAGTAAATTCGTAAGTTTATAAAGATAAATTTATTAAAAATAAATAAATAAATTGACATTTTAATTGCTTTAAGGGCTAAATCGATAAACAGACTTCAATTAGAAGTGCTTTTGTACAGAATGCAGGAAAATCCTGAATCGCCAGAGCTTTTATGAAGGCAAAGGACAAGAGGAATGTTATTTCTTTGTTCTGGTAGAACCTGCAAAAGGGGGAGGGCCACCCGTAAAAAGCATTTTCGAGTGGAAAAAGGTAATTATATTGGCATTTAATGAATAAAAATGAAAAAGTGTTTTGCTTAGGTTAAGACAGACCAAAACGGTATGTCAGAAAAAAAGCTGCTTCAAACAAACAACAGCAAAGAGGAACAGAAGGTGGGCCTAACAAGATGTTGAACTTTCACCAACAGAAGACGCAATTTATCAGTTTTTATTAGAATATCGGAATGGAAGAAGCAATGGGAGGCATTGATAGCGGTGAACAGTGCTCAATTTTACAATTGGCGCAATACCAAAAGATTTACGTGAAGGAGTTGGTCAGCAAATCTAGAAGCAGTCGGAAGATTGATTTGCTTACTCTGCAGTTTTGTTGAAATCTAAAAGAAATGTGCAAATTGTTTTTAGTCAAAAAACAAATATTGGTACAAGTGTGCTTTTTAGAAGTGTTTAAAGTTAGAAGAAGTTCCAAAAAAATTGGTTCATACAGCTCCAACGGACTCGAGTGGTCCCGCAGACCTCTCCGTGAAACTCGTACCACGTTCGCCTCAGCACAATCCTCTTTCAAACATAGCATTCTTAGCGCTATACTGTGCGTTGTTTATTTTATGTTAATTTATTTAATTAATTTTTAGTGTCTTTCGTATATTATTCTTATTATTATTATTATTGGTAACATAAAAACTGCTGATTTTGACAACCTATAATAAGATTGAATTAAATTTATTTTAAACCTACATAAAAATTAATATAAACAACAAATTATATCAAACAAAAAAATCCTACATCTGATACTATCGTAACAGTGTCTTTTGCTTACACAAAATAAGGGAATGTCAAATATCTGGGTAACCTTGTAATGATTGAATCATGGTCTTACCTGCTGAACGCAGCCATTTATTTCAGCTGTTTTTGACAAATGTGTGGACAATTTTTGTGAGAGAGGTGAAAAATACGCTATCACCTTGTTTTATTACACCATGATCACCACTGCTCTAAATGTTTCCAACCCGTCGTAGGACGGGCTTTTATACTACTAAGTTATAATTTTTAAGTAAAATGTTTAAATGACTGTATTTTTTTTTTTAATTTTGTAACACATTCTTAAAAACTTTACTTAAAAATGAAATTTACTCAAATGAAATATAATTATAATAATTTTCATATACTTGCAGATCTAGAAAACTTTGAACTGATATATGTTTTCATACTGGAGGCAATAACAAAACTCGATACACTTGAAATGGCCTTTGGATCAACTCGTAAATCTGCGTTTAATCTTGTTGCTGATTGTCTAGTTATGCCTAAGAAATTGTAAGTATGTGGCTTGAAATTCAAAGTTATTCACTCATTTTAGTATTTTAGAATATATTTTTTTTTATATTATTTAAGTGCTTAAAATAAACATAAACTATTAAAAGAATTCGTTGGCATCCCTCTACCTTTGAGATATCTGCACGACAACGATCCTAAACACTGGCCGTCAAAAGTGAATGCCTATCTTGCACCAAAAAATTATTGATCTCAGATCCATAATCTCAATGTGTATACCATATATTTTGGCATGGTGCAGAAATCAAAATTAAAAAAAAATCCCCTTTTTGTGATTCTGTTAGGGGCGGTATTTAAAAAGCTGTCACTACTTCTCTGAGCTTTTATAAAATAAAGCAGGATATGCAAGGTTGTTCCCAAGAAGCAATGTAATCTTGTAAAGCATTAAGAAGCTAACAATTAAAAATTGTATAGCATTTTTCAATTATTAACAAATATAAATACTGGATAAAATGTTGAATTCAATGTTTCAAATGGTGAATTTGATTTCATAAAAGTTAACTTTTGAACGCAAAAGTGTGTATTTGAAGTTTAATACGAGTACCTACCACCTCAAGAGTACCGAGCTTAAAAGAGCCAATCATACAGTGAATCTTGGAGTAGTCTTGGATTGCAAGATGCGCATTAATCTGCACTCTGATAAAATTATGTCCAGAGCCAGCAAACAGCTCGGTTTTATAAAAATACGAGCAAATGGATTCAATAATATTTGGGTCACTACATCTCTGAATATGCCTGTATAATTTGGAATACGTCATTCGATTTCCATAGCTAAAGAATCGAATCTATTCAAAAGCAATTCTTACTATACACGTTGAGAGACATGTATAAACCCCGTGATTATAATAGCCTTCCTTCATATGAATACAGACTCAGCCTTTTAAACTTGATGCTATGCTATTATCATCAAGAAGATTATTATTGGGCTCATGTTTCACTTTCGATGTCATTAATGGTGCTATTAACAACGAATATATTTCTAGTATGATATGCCTCAACGATGCAATAAGACGTACTACGCATACTCGACTGTTAACTGAATGTCAGCACCAAACTAAATCGCAAATAATGAACTCATCAATGTCTAAATACTCTTTCAAGCGAACCCTCTCTATATTCCTTATTAACCAAAATTAACCCAGGCTTAAAATAAATTATAAGTAGGGTAAGTTGGGGTAGCTTTGACACTTTTTTTTAAAAGTGGTATTAATTCGAAAATTGTTAACCGATTTCGAAATTTCTTATAAACATTGATTATTTGACTTTGAAACATCCAAAGGATATTTTATTATAAGAACCCTTTAACATATTTTTTAAATATTTTCCACAAAGAAGTCGTTTTGTCAAATGTGCCCTTACCATGGGGCACCCTGGACTTTTGAAGAGAACATTTGACATAAATATGTATTTTCTTTGAGAAATCAAAATAGCTGCATTATAAATACAAAAATTCAATACAAAACTTCAGTCAATTGCAATAAAAAATATATAATGTTGAGATCAGTTCTATACAACTGCGTTTGTTCAGAACACTCAGCTTTTATATTTTTAACTTATTTTTCATAATAATTTTCGAAATCAGTATTTATATATTTGGTGCGGCATCTTTATGTGGCATGTAGATTTTCAAAAGAGAACAGCTTTGATTAAATTTTGCTGCTTAACGTTAGAGCGATATCCTCAACAACCGGCTTAACAAAAACCTAACCTGTTATCAAAGCTCTACGCAAATGTGAAGTCGCTGAATACTTCCATAACGCGCCAACACAAAAAAAAGGCTTTTTGATGTGGGCAGAAAATTTGATCAGCACATAATCGCCAACAACTAGCTTCTCGCTTTGAGAAATGTCTATTTTCGACATCGGAATAACCATCATCATTAAACAGTTTGATGGAATCAATTGACTCATCAGCATAACTGACCACATTCGCTTTCATCAGATGATTCAAGCTCAATATCGTAAGATCTTTTTGGCTGCTTCTTTTTCGATAGAACAACTTTTGTTTTTGTGAAAATATTAATGCTCGCTTTACTTCTTTAAAATTTGTTTGTTTTTTCGCAGCCAACTCCTTTGCTAGTTGTTTTTCGGCTGAACTGGTTATCATGCGAGAAACTCCTTCTCTAGTAGTTTTATTGGATGCATGGAGGCGTTTCATTCTTTTCGTGGCATTATTCACTGTCGGTGCAATAGTTTGAGGCAAAGTTAAGTTATTTTCGATGTTCTGAGCAATGGGCAGCAATTCATCTTCTACGGAGTTTTATAAAGTAAAAATCGAAAAAAATAAATTCCAGATGCTTTAAAACAGTGGTGATAAACACGGTTCAAACAACAACATAGAGAGCTTTCCGAGTGCACAGCTTTACACTGAAACAAGAAGTTGGTAAAAGCTCTCACAACATTTGGTGCAAGGAAATATTGTCGAGTGTTGTTTTTGCAATATAAAGCTATATTTTTTATTTTCGTGTTTGCTTTTCGCTTTTTTAACATAGAAATGAACACAACAACATAATGCTTAAAACGCAGCGAAGATAAATTAAAACAATTTTTAAATAATATTATTTCTAATTCGTTTATAATGCTTCTAAAAAAGTTGTTTCCTTAAAAATATCAAGAAACTACTCAAGAAAATAAAATCTGCTCATAACCAGTTGCGAAAACCAGAGCCAGCCAGCTTTCACGCCTGAGCTGCTCTGATCTGTCTGCTGCCACTCTGCACACTTTGACACTTGCACAGTTTTGTCGCACTGGCCTGCCTGTCTTTGTACACTCCGTTAAACTCCGATTCAGGCAGGCAGGCAGATCAGATCAGATTTTCACATTGGAGCAATAAAGAAACCCTTCTCTATTACTCTAATGTGTTTTCTGATCTGATCTGCCTGCCTGTCTGTCTGAACCGGCGTTCACTATGTTTGCAACCTTAGACATAAATGCCGAAATATTCCAGTAACGCACTACCGAACACAAAAACGTGTATTGCTTTTATAATCGTTATGCAAGAACTGTGAAACTTTGTAACGCTTAGTAAAATACAATGCTGCCAAATTCCTCAAATTAAATTTTAATACATAATGCTACGTTATCACCGAAAACGCCAAAGTCAAATGTAAACGCAAGCTTACCCTTTATAGTTATGTATACCAAATTTAAGCAGGCCCTCTTCAAATTTTTTAGATATGTTTATGATAATCATGTCAATCAGGTGGGCGGACTACACTAGTTAATTTGAGTTTTACTACAAAACAAAGGAGGGAGAGAGAGAGAAAAAATGTAACCTTTAGAATAAGAAACAATACCTTGCTTGGTAAACAAATAAATAGATAAATAAAATAAATAAATTCTGCTACAATATTTTAATAGCTGTATATACAATAAATTTGTTTTTTTTTAGAAGCAACATATTAACGAGGTGCTTTTAATCAAACTCACAAAAAAGGACGCTGCGCTTCAACAGCTGCATTTAAAAGTGAAGGATTCTTATCCAAAAACGTAATACGTAAATTCCTTTTCGTAGGATTTTATGCACTCTTAAAGCCTTAGATTTTCGCCTTTTTGAATAAAAAATTACAACGATAAATAATATATTTCAAAACGTGACGTACGCAAATTGGAAAAAAAAGCTACAGCTGTGCTTGAAAATATAAATTTTTGAACTCATGTGTTTTTAATACTTTTCTTATACATTTAGAAATTTATCACAGAACGTTAAACATAAAACTAGATTTATTATTAAAATGGGAAACTGCTTGAAAGGTTCTAATTCAGATGATATATCACTGTTGC
This sequence comes from Coremacera marginata, assembly GCA_914767935.1. NCBI lineage: Eukaryota > Metazoa > Arthropoda > Insecta > Diptera > Sciomyzidae > Coremacera > Coremacera marginata. The sequence goes on from OU612048.1 coordinate 5,737,334, forward strand.
GTGATCGAGCAGACTTTGTGTCCGATCAACAGTCCGATCCAGCACCTATGTATTCGGTAAATAATTTTATCAAACTTCTATTAATGTATAAATAAATCTTCATATATTTTTTTGTTAAAGGAAATTATCCAGCCAGTTTTTTATCCTACTCCATCAGTAAGCCGTTCATCAATCCATCTAACTGAAGATGAAGAAGTCAAAATAGCTAAACGAATTTGTCTGATACAACATCTTCCAATTGGAATTTATGATGGTTCGAAAAAGTCACGTGAATGCGTTATTTGTATGATTGAATTTTGTATGGATGAAGCTGTGCGTTATTTACCGTGTATGCACATATATCACGTTGGCTGCATTGATGATTGGTTAATGCGTAGTTTGACGTGTCCAAGCTGCATGGAACCTGTAGACGCAGCTTTGCTTACAAGCTACGAAACTTCATAACATACATTATTAAAAACTAGCGTTTTAAATTGATATAAACAGCAGCATTGAATTTGATAAATTATTAATTAAGAAGCTAATCATTAACGCAAGTAAGAATCAGTTAACGTCACCAAACACCAAACCCATGCATACATACATATATTAAAAAAAAAGAAGATACTTCCTCAATGAAACTCAGTAGTAAAATAATTTGAAGCAAAAATTATGAAATAATTTTATTAAAATGTTGATTAAATTAATATTTCAATGCGTATTTGTATAGAAATCTATCAAAAATAACACAAATAGCTTAAACAATTTTTATTAGACTTAAATTTATAATAATAATAATAATAATGATTATATAAAATGTGATGTAGTTAAGAAAAAGCATGAAAAGGTGAAAGGTTTTTCTGTTTTTTTAAATAAGCATTCAACTGAAACTATTTTCAGTTAAATTATTGCAATGTTTAAATATGAAATGTTGAAAGAAAGGATTTTCAGAATTCCAATAATTTAGCTGCTATGCTTTATACAATATAAGATTGTGCTTAACTTTATTGGAATGTATATTTTATTATCTTATTAAAGTAGTTTGTTTTAATTTTCAAGTGATTTCATTATTATGTATGAAATACATTATTTAACTTAATTTAAAAATCATTCAAACCAGTTTTATTAATTTATATGATAATACTTTTTTTACAAAAATAGTTCGTTGCATCAATTTATGAATGGGTATCAAATGGTAACCAGTTTTTTACACTCTGAGGTTTAACATTCTCTGAAAGAGGTAGAGGCCGAACAGAAAATTTGATTTAATTGAAAAAATTTTGGGTCTCCTGCAAAAAAGTGAGAAATTGCTTCTTACTCGATTTTTTGATTAATTACTCGTTGTCTTAAGCATAAAAAAAATCTTACTCGTTAGTAAGATCCCGTTCATCGAGTTGAATCTCAAGGTCTGAGAAACTAATTAAGACAAAAGCTCTTAGTGAGTGTAATCTCAAAACGATATGCGTAATCCTGAGATGCAGCTCGCTCGTTAAATATTGAGTCACCTATTAAGTGAACTCACAATTTTTTAGGTAGCAAATATTGCCGAATACTATGGGTGAATAATATGGGTGAGTCTACGTTAAGAGGCTCGCAATAAACCTTTTTGTTAGTTTTCCACTTGAGGTGCATTTGAGATCAAAAATAGCTTTCTAAAATCTCCAACGTTAATTCTCAATAGCATCTCAACACGCGGATTATAGTGTTTTCAACTTGAAAGGCACCTTTTTTATCTGATGATTTTTCTTAGTTATCGAGTTGAGAAATTTGCAATTCTTGACTTGATCTCAAAGCCATTTCTCACACATGTTACACAAAATGCCACACAAAATGGGGGAAGAGATGGACCCCTCTATTTGTGTGTCTCAAAAATACTTCCCCCAATAGTTACCCGCAAAAACGGTTAGTTTTTACCTATTTTGCTTACCTTTCGAGATATGGAATAACATAAAATTGAGAGATGTCGAAAAATCCTCGAAAAATTGTCGAAGATATAGAAAAAGTGACATTTCTCGAAGGGGAAGCAAAATAGGTAGAAATTAACAATTTTTTGGGACTTTTTAAGGGGGAAAGCATATCCGAGACGCACTAATAGAGGGGGTCTATCATTCCACATCTTTAGGGGGGGTAGACGAAACATGTGTTTAACTGTCCACTGTATGTCAAATTGTAAGTCAGACACGTGCTTCGGTTTCCCCTTAAAAATATTGCAAATTGGGGGCAGATAGACCCTTCTATTTGTGTTCGGATTCAGCGATCCATTTTTACCTAGTGTTCGCTCCAGCACCGAATTCGTAAAAATAAAAAATTTTAGATGACAACAATATTAACCATCTTGAATTTTACAATTTTGACATCAGATTCGAAGTCAGCGACATTTTAACACATCCTAAATGATGTGTAAAACTCTTAAAAATACATTTTACTAGGTGGTGGCAATACTGTGGTAAACATTTGAGTGGCAATCGTATCCCCCAACTTAAATTTTAAAACTGTGACATTAGATTCGAAATCAAATCCGTTGTCAGAATTTCAAAATTACAAGAATTCATAAAAATACAAAAAAATGTAGGTTTTGAATGATTTTAAATGATGATATCAATTCCGAAATCAACGTGCTAAAGCTCAAATTGTGCTAAAGCTTTTCCTTCGCAAGCTTATTGCATTTTTTTATTGGATACTTGCCTTCAATTTCAAGCTTTTTGCCAAAGGCATTAATTTTTTTTTTACTTGCGGCTTCGTGCCGTTCGCTTGTAAGCTAACATACTTGCAAGTCGCAAGCTGTCGTGGTCTTATTTATATTCAAATACAAGTCATACTTTATTGAAAATTATCAAGTTCAAGCAAGCTGGAACTGGTATTTAAGCAAGTACTTGAAATCGATTTCAAGTAGGCTTGTGCAGTTCTCTGGTGTGGAAAGTGATACGGAATTGCTTGCGATTTGAATTTTTAATTAATTTGCAAACGTTGTTTAAAATGTTCAAAGCATTTTTGGGTTATGAATTTTGTGGCGACCTGACAACCCGGATGTTAGCGAGTCCTAATGTGAACGAGATGGCACCCCTGGTTTGGGTTTGACAGATAGGGTCTCTGAGCGCAGATGTAAAAGAATCAAAAAGAATTTGTAAAAATCTGAATTAAATATAATAAAAGAAAGTTAATTATAAAATATAATTTGTTGAGTTTTGAAGTTCATTTAAGCGGTGTTACAAATTTCAAACCTGAAATAATTAGGGCCCGCACCTACTCACCCCTTGTTTGGCTTCGAGTCGGTCCTACCTTATAATTCTGCATTGGTATGGCCGACTCTGTGAAGAATGAAGTAGAAAGCAGAAAAAATGCCGGCTAGTTGTCAAAATCAGCTGTTCATCTCAAGTTTCTTTATGTTCACGTTTCGCAGTTGATTTTAGGTTAGAATTGCTACAAGTTTTCTTACATTTTTAAGACTCTCACATTATATATTTCTTGTTACAATGTTTTTGTAATATCTTCACTCAAATTACCACAAATTTAACACAAGCAACAGCACATTTTACAACTAGGATTATTTATTTATTTACTTCGTTTGCAATTTCTACAAAATTCGTGGTTTTGACAACTAGCCGGCATTTTAATTATGCACTATTCGTTAACGCGTGAGGACAGCAAACGAGTCGGCCCTACCTTATAATTATGCTAGGGCCTGGGCATTCCAAGGTATATTTATCAAGGTAGAGTCGTCTCGGAGCGGCGGGTACCGCAGCTGTCAAACACATAGAATATTATTATTTGCAAATTTTGTTATTTTTTTCCTTTTATTCGTAAAAACCTGGTTTTGACAGGTGCGGTACCCAGCACAAGAGAGAATTTTAACTACTAACACTACCTTGTCTTATTCTACCATTGGGGCATTCTAACACAGTCACATTTTATCTTGCCCAATGTTCATTAATATAGGTTAAGTCACTTGAGAGAAAAGCACTCTTTTTCTGCCTTTGCTCGAACTGTCAAAGTAGCTGTTAGCTAAAAATTGTACAGATTCAGGCTTTTTTTTTCTTGATTTCCTTTTATCCATTCTGACAGTTCGACCGAGCTTCTCTCAAGTGACTTAACCTGTATTAATGAACCTTGATCTTGCCTTATTAGCATTGGTGCGCTCTCAAATCCCGCACACTAAGCTCAAACAATTTGCAGCACAAAGCGATATAGGTCATCGTAGCATCACCGTCAGCGAACGACAGAGTTATATTCTCGTGTTGTGCATGATACAATGATAAGGTAGGCCCGCTGCGCTGAGTGCTCTCACGCGTCAACGAAGAGTGGATAATGAGAAGCAACATATATGTCAAAACGACGAATTTCGTAGAAATTGCAAATGAAGAAAATATTTTATGTTTCCAAGTTGCAAACAGTGCGGTCGTGGGTGTTAAATTTGTGCTAATTTGAGTGAAAATATTATATAAAAAGTGTAATAAAAACTAAAAAATGTGAAAGAAGTCTTGAAATTGCAAAAAAACCTGTAACAGTTTTAACCTAAAAACAACTGCGAAACGTGAGCATAAAGAAATTCGCAATGAGCAGCTGATTTTGACATCAATGTAGCTTTATTCTGCTTTTTACTCAATTCCTCTCCGTGATGACCTTACCTTATAATTCTGCCATGGTGTTGTGAGCTTTGTGTACATGTGAAAAGTTACGCTCAGAGAGCGCTCAGTGAGCTATGGAGCGCCTAGCCCTGCTTTAGACCAGGAGTGTGCAAAAGGCCGCCCATGGGCGGATAGCTTTCACATTTAATTCTTTTGAGCGAGTCCCATCTGACACAATGGGTGTAAAGGAGTGTGGGTCAACGCCTATGCACGTGTACATCGTGAACACTGTCTGTCTCTGTCGCTCTCACATGTGGGCGCACTAGCACACAAATAAAAGATCTGCGCAAGTGGTTTTTTGGCCGACACTGGTCTAAAGCATTGGCGCGCAAAATTATGCATTCACATTTTTGTGATTGTATTGCAAAACTTTTGTTTTTAGAGTTTGCACTGAACGAAATGCACGAGTTTATTCATTCGTATGATCACAGCATAACGCGAGAATGATTTTTGTCGTGTTCTATAAGTTTGAGACCATAGTGAAAGCTTATTGCTGAACCGAGCCGAAAAACACATTTGTGCAAAAGAGATGCCTGACTTGTTTTCTTTATTACTCCAATGTGTTTTCTGTTTCTGCTTCGCAATAAGCGTTCACTATGTTCGCAACTCAAGGTAACGCAGAATCGAGCGGTCACAACTTAACAGCATGAAGTTCATACAACGACTGATCGTATCGAATGAACGAAGAAACGCGCGGATGATATGATGTCATGTTCAATAAGGCAACGCAGAAACGACCGACCACAACCTCACAGCATGAAGTTCGCACAGCGACTGATCGTGTTATTTTATTCAGTGTAATAAGTTCTCACCTCGACTTAAAAGCTTTTTTAATTAAAAGCTATCGTATGCGTTTATTTAATTATTACCCAATTACTTCTACAGATGTAGGAAATTTTTCCAACTGTTCAACGACGAACGCTTCGTTTTAATACAGGGATGCTAATTAATCTTACTGTGACTTCTCTTAACAGAGATGTTATTGAAAATAAGGGTATTCGCGCATTGTTCATAATAAGAACTAATTTGAAATTTAATAATAGTTCAGATTGGGTCAGCAACACTTGGTGATAACTCCCCCAAAAATTGGATGTACTTACCTACTTCGCTTTGCAAATCACACTTTCACATTTACATTCAAGCGAGTTCGTGTCTTTAGTCTTTTTGCCATTTTTTCAACTTTAAACGCCCATATCTCCTAATCTAATAATTTTTAGCTTCCTTACAGTTCATACTGCAGTGTTTGTAGAATCGCTGGAATAAGCGAACCCTTACAGGAATTAATATAAAGAAATACATTGACTCACGAAATTGATCACGCCTCAAAATGTTTGACACAAGAATTGTTTTTTTAGCTTTTTATTTAATATTTTTAAAATATTTTTGTTACGTTTTGTTGCATTAAGGTTGCTACATTAAAAAAAAACACGGAATGGTCATTCCATCCCTTGAAAAGGCTTTGACCGAGCTTCTTATAATGGCTGTACTCAAGGCACGCGCAAAAGTAAAAAAGCCATTGTTCGTAGAGAGACACAGACAAAAAACAAACCCGCTTAAGATCGGGCGACCCACACTTAAGAGTGGGTCTGAAGAAGTAAAGGCTTGAAACTTCTGTCACATCACGTTAAGCCCACACTTAAATTTGGAGGAGGCTCAATTATAGTGTGCGGATGTTAGCAGAATGACCAAAATTGGTGGTCGAATGACAGCGGTGTCTTATATTCGAATTCTACGAAGGCATTTACTTGGCACTGTGCAATATTTCGAAGTGAGTTCTTTGGATATTGTCTTTCAGCAGGACAATGATCAGAAACACACAGCAAAACTGACATGAAAGTGGCTTCAAGATAATGAAATTGCAACACTAAGTTGGCCACCGCAATCCACAGACCTCAATCTAATTGGACACCTATGGGGTATACTAAAAAAATCAGTAGTGGGCAAAACTGGTGCTATAAATGAGTTGTGGCTTAAAGTGCAAAATGCGTGGGATGCTATTGGCCCAGAAACTTTTGGAAACCTTGTAGACAATATGCCTAGGACAATAAAAGCTGTAATTAGTGCACGAGAAGGCTACACAAGTAGTAATATTAGTGTTTAAATCTTAAAAAGTCGCAAAATTGATCACAATGAATGTTCTTAATTTTTTTTTTTTAAATTATGATGAAATTTTTAACCTGTTTCGTTTCCTTCATTTTTATCTAATTTTAGCAAAATAAAGACATGGTAAAAATATTAAGCTAGTTCAGAGTTTTTATTGGTAGTTGATTTACTAAGCAAAAGCGTGATCAATTTCGTGAGTCACTGTATCATAGAGCTATCAAAATTCGTCAATAGTTTGAACTCTGTTCAAATTTCACTCATATGAAAATATCTACCTCACTCACGACAAATTATATTTTTTTCCGACATAAAAAGCAGCTTGTTGAAATTTAAAGCAAAAATACAAAATTAAAGGTACTTTAGAAGTTGATCGCTTGATTTTTATTGTGATATTAAGAAACAATTTTCAAAAAATTGTTTAGGTTTTCATAATATAAAACCTTTTTTGGAATAATTTAGAACAATTCTCTTTGGTAACAAAAAACTGATAATATACAATTACAAACTATTAAAAAAATATCGTTCTTCATTCATACATTCATATGTATGAAGTAGATTTAATACAACACGTAAAAATTCTTTCTTAAAAGCAACTGCTGAGCATTTAGTCCTTATATTCAATTATCTATAGATGCCTTACCTTGTGGGTTGATACTTTTTCCATCCCTGCCATTTACAAATTTTTATGGCACGTAACCATGAAATAAAAAGCTTTTTAATATGAAATATTTTTTTTCAAAAATAAACCTATTCGCCCTATAAAATAAATAAAAAAAACCAAGCAGAAAATTCCCACACAAAGAACACTTAAATTTAATTTGAACATAAATATTTTAAATAAATAATTATCAACTTAAATAATTTGTTTGTGTAAGTATATATGAACGTATGCATAAATAACTATACATATATCTGTGTCCATAAGCAATAAAAGCTAAAGTCTGATTTCTGTGTTTGAAGAAAAACCTTATTTCAAAGTTTAAAAGCGCTGAATAAGTTGTACGAAAGCTTTTTGGTTTTTATATCATAACTTTGGCTAGAAGCTCACGCTCAAAATTTGTGTGTTTATAGAGATATATTTTCAGTGAACACCGCTACACCAATAACTCAGATCTGTTTTAAATCGACTTAAGCGATTATTGCTTATTGCCACTGATATACAAACATATGTTAAAAAAATATATATACATACACAAATATATAAGTACAATACCACCTCTAAATCTTATATTAATTTAACTAATAAATAACAATAAAGTACATTTGCTTGCGTATTTTGGTATTTGAAGTAGTGGTAGTTGTTGTTGTTGTTGTTGTTCTTCTTCTTATATCTTAAAATAATAGTCAAATTTAAAACTTAGTACTAATCATTAGCTTTAGCTAATATTGAAGGCTCAGTCTGCTTCTTTAGCATCTGGCTATCCTCTGAAGACTCATCACGAGATGGCTGCGCAAAGTTCCACTTTTGTAGTTCGGCTGTTCCGTATATTTGAAAAACCACATAGGTCAATATAGTGACTGCCGATGAAATGGCAAACACAGTTTGCCACTGCTCAATGGATTGCTAAGGAAAGAAAAAAAGACAGAAAGTAGAAAGAAAAATATTAATGAGGTTTAGGTTATTTAGTCACGGTCAAGACATATGTTGAGTTACTTGAGAGAAGCTCGGTCGAACTGTCAGAATGGAATTTTTAGCTAACAGCTACATTGACAGTTCGAGCAAAGGCGAAAAAGAGGGATTATCTCTCAAGTAACTCAACCTATATTATTAATCAACCTTGGTTCCGGTATGGGAGCGTCTATAATTATTTGAGGTGTTTTTATTTGAACTAGTATTGCCTGTGGTTGAAATTTGACCATATCAAAGTCGATTTTTCTTTTGTTATTTTGCTAAACGCATCAGAGTTAACGGTCTATCATAATGAAGGATATCCCAATAATTGTGCACGATTTTAATTTTTGTGGCATTTTAGAAAAATGCTTTAAAATTCGACAACTTTGAAATTCGATTAATACTTAATCGGAACATGTCTACTTTACAATGGAGGTGTTCATAAGTCAGTCAAATGATTGAATCAATCAAAATTTGTTGTTGCTTTCCTATGTAAAAAAATTGAACTTTATCTCAGAGCGAAAATGAACTCCAAAATCTTCTCTCGTCAGTCAAAATTTTGATTAAGCTCCAGACCTGCATCAATCAGTCAAAGAGTTGCATTATTTTACTTGTCTGCTTTTTAGTACGCAATTATATCAAAAAAAGTAGTTAACTGGGAACAAAAGTAGTTTTTTGAAGAGAAAAAGAGGTGTAGTTTCTTCAATTCCTGCCATAATTTCATTAATTCTATTGTTTTTTTTATGACTTGCATCCGATGGTGATTCAAATAGGTATAATTTCCGGCGTATTGATTTCCTAATGTGATCAATTTTAATCCTAAAATATCAATATTTCTGCTATTGTTTTCCATTTTGTAAAATTTTTATGCACACAAAATAACTTAATGAAAGAAAAACCTAAATAAAGTGATGCACACAGCACGATATGAATTCACAAAATAGTAGGTAGCAGAAAAGTAAGAAATGCCTGCGTCGGAGCTTCAATCAAAAAATCGTGTGTGAGCAAGTGTCAATAAAAATTTTCAGAGAGAGTTAAAGAGAGTAAAAAATCGCGATACACTTCAATCATTTGACTGATGTGTGAACACCTACAATGCAATAAAAATATGCATTTTTATTCCGACACACTTTATTCTGTTTTGTCTCAGCAACGCTGATCGAGTGTGTCTGAGAAAATAGGAAGAAACAACAACCACAGCTCTGTTGAAGCTTTTAGCTTTTTTTCACTCTCGGATTCTACTCTTTCACAGCAACACTGTTGAACATGATACAATAATTCATGGTAGAATAAGAGAAGGTAGATGCATTTCGTAGAGGCAGACTGCCATAACTGTCAAAACGAATTTGATAGCTCATAGAAAATATGAAAGCGATGAAAAAGCTTTAATCGGAAAAATGAGAATTCATAATTTTATTTTAAAATGTAATAATCACATAATATATTTTTTTCAGCTGAAGGCCATTGCTGCTATAGCTGTCTAATTATGTAGCTACTAATTATAATTATAAGTTACTTTGTAAATAAAAAATATTTTTTTAATTATTTTTCGGCACATCTGTTGCGCAGTACCTTTCGAATGACTGAACTTTCATCCTATTTTTTTATTATAAATATTAAATAAATGTACCACAATATTCGATGTTTGCATATTAATATATAAGCTTTATTTTAAGAAAAAATTTGAAGAGTTTTTTGCTCTTCCGCTACTCCTAAATATTGCCCGATTTCGATTTTATTTTTTGGTGAAAATGCATTTTTTGACATCCGCTCTGAGATATTTAAAATGCGGCTAAAAAAAATATGTTCGGTTTTATTGAACCACTTTAATGTATGTACTATATTTAGCTTTAATTTAAAGCAGGTCAAGACAAAACCGGAAACCGTCAGTAACACAGGCTAAAAACCGATTTCTACGTAATTCGGATGTTAATTCAAACTGAATTACCTTCAAATGAGGTGATTCGCTTGTGAAATTTTGCATGGCGAATCACTTAAATCGAAACATAATTCAGCCTCGAATTACGAATGAGAGCCGAATTACGTTGTTCAGGGTGTCGTGAGAACATGCTATAAGATTTTGTCAACCATTCGAGTTTGTAATTGAACTTTACAGCTTAATGCAGGGCACACATTCATGACAGCAACGGGGCTTTACGACACGGCAAAAGAGAGAAATGTTGTCATATTTATGGCTACTTGATTATTTTGAAAGCGACGCAACTAAAAGCTATCCCTCACGCAAAGCCAAATTAGTAAATGAACAAAGCTTTTGACATGCTCTCTAACTGTGAAACCTAAACAAGAGCGGCAGCGTTGTTTATCTGTCACAAAACCGTCATGCTAATATTAATTGTATGGAGCAAACCATAATAACGCGACGGCAACGCTGAGCGGTTGGAAAATCCAATTTTGAAGAGCGTTAGGAAGTGAAATTTGCTACAGAAGCAAAGAAAAAGTTGTCATTTCTGTGAAAAATATTAACATATGTTGACGATAAATATTTGCTTGCACAAATGGAGGTAAGTAATTAATTAATAATTAAAATTAGCTTGTGTTTAATTTCATTTTGTACTAATTACAGAAACATTTGACATAAGGTCGCCGCTCTTATTTAGGGAAGACAATTCAGCGTTAACGCCAAGTGGCTAGTAACGCGCCGCTCAACGCTCTTGTTTAGGTTTCACAGTAAGCGATGAAAAAAGAGCAACATTTGTCGCCTGTCAAAATAGAAATAATTAAATACCGACGACATCATCAAGAGCAACAATGTTGTTGAGACATTCACGAAACTCACTACGATAAGAAATACATTTAAAATAAATTTGAGAGATGACGTAACACCGTTGTAGTTGTCTATGTGTTCTATGCTAAACATTTTCTTGTTACACATAATTTTTACTTTCACATAAAAATACTTTCTGTAAATTAAATTTACACAGCTTGTCACACGTCTTTCCACTTACCTCATTTTGAACTATGATGCCGGATACGAGCGGTGATATAAATGAAGCGGACATGTGAATCGTTTGGCAGAAGGCAAGTACAGGTCCCGCAAAGTTTGGCGCTATATCTACAATGTTTGCCATGGCACCTGCATACGAAGCTGTTATGAACGTGACTGCAACGAACCACACGACCAATAATAACACAATGTTTTGATCGATATAGCCGATCGAATAGATTAATAAACCCGGAATGATTTGGGAAGCAGCCGTAAATAATTTGCGCACATTTGTCAGACTCATCCAGTTGAGCAGCACCATTTTATCAGCTGCATAACAGAAGAACACCGACGACACATACGAACATATAAATGGCATGCCCGAAAGAAAGCCGTTCGCCTTGTAGTCGAACTTTAGAATGTTTTTCATAAAATTAGGCCCACATACAATAAAAATATAGTGTATCCAGATACGTCCAAATGTTGTTATACCAATAGCCCAAGCAGGCAGCGATAGAAAGATGCTTCGCCATGGAACTTTCATGCCCATTGATTCGCGCACCTCCGAGCTAACGTTCACTTCGATATATTCAAGCTCTTCCGCAGAGATGCGTGGATGTTCTTTGGGCGTATTAAATGCCAACAAATACCACAGCAAACACCAAATCATGCCAAACGATCCGGTTGTGTAAAATACAGAGCGCCAGCCCAAGTGATCAATTAGAAAGCCGCACAGCGGATAGGTAAGACCAATTCCAATACTGAAACCTTGAAAGCTGGACATAAAGCGTGAGCGCTCAGACAGCGGTATCCAGCCGCCGACTAGAGCATACATTGCGGGCCAGGTTAGACCTGAGGCAAAACCCTGAATGGAGCGTAAGGCAATCACAGCGGAATAATGTAGGTCTGAAGCAGCAGGTATGCAAAGACTGCAAAGCGCCGTGGCAAATTGAGACCAACCAAATACGTGTTTCGTTCCAAAATACTGCGTGGCAATGCCACCCACAACCTTGAAAGGAAGAGAAGAAAATTCCAGTGAAATGGTACTTAAAGCATAAAAAATTAACATCGTATAATTTTGGAATTTGCTTAGGCTAGATTTAAAAAAAAAAAAAATTAAATTAAGAATTATTAATTTATTTAAAACTAAATGTATGGCCATGGCGCAGTGGGTAGTGTGTGTGGCCCATACGCCAGAGAGCCCTGGTTTGATTCCCACTTCACACTGAAAGTTTTTTCAATTGAATTCATTTTTCTGTTCGGCCGTCACCTGTCTGCAAGTAAGGGCAAACCTCAGAGAGTAGAAATTGCCATGAAAAGCTTCTTGAGAACATAAGTCGTTCGGAGTTGGCGTCATGAAACTTGTAGGTACAGTTCTCGATCATTTGTGTTCAAACATTGCACAACACAATTGACCAAGAAGCTCGGTCAAAGTCCTTTCAAGGGCTGAAATGGCCATTATTGTTTCGTTCGTTCGTATGGTATGTACATAAAATTCGTACCATAACTGCACATGGGCACAATATCATATTTTCAAGATTTTACGTGATCATGCTGCCATTTCGCTTTAAAAACAAAGCTTTCTTAAGGGATCTTTTCCATTGGAAAGGCTAAAAAAATACATATTTCTGGGGATTTTTTTGAAGAGATTTATTTATTGTAATAAAATCATCAGCCTCTTCTAGTGTGTTAAAGGCAACGTAATTTTTTGAGCCCTATTCGGTAATCAGCATATCTCAACATGTTCTTATAAAAGATATCAATCGCATATTTTATACTAACATTCATACACGTGCTAAAACGATATTTGAAAAAATCAAAAAAGATTTTTCCAATGAGAAATATCCTTTAAATAAAAAACAAAACAAATTCTTATTACTTTTGCCGAATAGTTACTTTTGATGTAGTTACGACGAAAACTAAAAAATTACGCTTCATTTTGAAAAGCTTCCGGTTAAGTATTCTAGCAGTATTCTAATAATTAAAATTTTAATTTACTTCACTTCTATTTTTTATTTTGTTTTTTATGATTTTTTTACATCGAAAATTTTAAATAATACAAATCTTGTTGTTGAACCATAACAAGCACATTAAAACACCAAGACAAGGCAGTGTTTTTTTTTTAAATAACTTTATAAATAAATACATTGTATATAAATGGTATGTTTTTTATAAAAATTATACAATAAAAAAAAAAAAAAATTATATGTGGTTCTGTATAAAAATTATAATTTGCTTATTTTGGTTCTCAAAAACCAACTTTAAATGAAAAAAAAATTATTATTATTGATTATCCAAAATAAAAAAAAAATAAAAATTTAATTGTAAAGTTCATTAGGGGCATGATACAATTATAAGGTAAGCTCACATTGAAATGCCATGATTTGGGGGAGAAAAACGTATACAAATATATAATATTTAAAGAGACAAAATTTTTGGCAGAACTTAATTAGACTATGGCAAAAACTCTTTAAACATTAAGAATGTAAAACAATTTTTGGGCATGCAAGTTAACGAAAGCAGAATTTTATACATACTGTGCTTATGTCTTCTCGAAATTCTCTCTAAGCTAAAATAAACTGTCATTATTTTGTTCTAGTTGGCAAAAATTTTGTCCCACGATATTATATAAATATGATGATACTCGCAATAATACAAATAAAAGACCCTTTTAATAGATCAAGAAGATAAAAGAACAAATAATAAAAGTGTTAATGACGTACCTGTGAAAGAACGTAACACCAATAAAATGAACTGACAATAACGGATTTGGTAGCCGATGACCAAGCAAACTGGTACATATCACTATCGTCTTCCTGTTGAGTAAAAAAGTAGAAAGGGAAAAAAAAAGGATTAATTTTTTTTTTTAAATATTGACATATATACAGAGCTTAGAGGCAAAAGTTTTCTTATAACGGTCAAGCAACGCTATCGTCGCAAGTTTCACTCATTCGGTCTGTAGAATAACTTGGAGTTTGAGAAAACACACAAAAAAATCTCTCATAAAGATTATACTACACAAAAAGTGCTCTTAAATAAAAAAATTTTAAGTAAAAACTTAAGTAAAAAAAATTTAAAAAGAAAGCTTTTTTTAAAAAAAAAGTGAACTAAAAAGAAAAAAAAAATGAGTTACATTTGTCATATATGTATATAGTAGGTTCAGATGAACCCCTCTCTTGGTTACTCATCATCATAATATAAGCCTACGTAAATAGGTAAAATTCGCCAGAGTGGCGCGCCCGAAACTCCTGAAATTGACACACAACCACATCTCAACAGCGGAGGAACTTAATTCTTCAGTTGAGTCTCCTGAGAAAACCATGCAGATCGCCTTAAGGGTCTCGTGTCATTCCAGTCGGGGTAGGAAGAAATATTTTCCTCCCTGGTTGATTAAGGATCTCTCTGACCTAAGGAAAAAAGTTAGAAGAACTTCAATAAGTGCCAAAGGTTCAGCCACTGGCAATCATATATAGTTATCCTTAATACCTACAAGAAAGCCATTCGCCACTCGAAATAGCAATCTTGTAAAGAATACACTCAATCTATCGACAGCCTTAAAAAATCCGCGAGACTAGGTAGAATTCTATACAAGGAACACTCCAGTCCCTCCTTCATTAGGAAAAAAGATGGAAATTGGACGGAATCTACTGACGAATCATTGGAGCACCTACTTATTACACACTTCCCTGGCTGCAGGATCAGTTGCAATGAGCCCCAAGGTATAGTGTTACCTGAGGTTACCCAAACAAATCCTATCAGCTCTATTATCACAAAGAATAAGATAATTTGGACGATAAACAGCTTCTCCCATACAAATTCCCAGGCCCTGACGGCATCCTACCAATAATGTTACAAAAATAACAAGATGTAGTTAGACAACTCTTACATTCAATATTTACAAACTGCTTTCGCCTCAATTATACTCCAAGTAGCTGGAGAAGAGTCAAGGAAATTTTTATACTTCAGACCAATAAGTCTCACATCATTCGCACTAAAGACACTGGAGCGAGTCTTAGACATACTTCTCAGAGATATTCTAGGTAGAACATCCTTATCCACAGCACAAGATGCCTGCCTCAAGGGTATATCCACGGAGATCGCCCTACATGAGGTTATCACAACAACAGAAAGATCTATCTTCTTTAAACAATACACTCTCGCTGCCTTCTTAGATATAGAAGGAGCCTTTAACAACATGCATACAAAAACAATTCAGGATTCTCTGACCAATTAAGTGTGGAAGTGCCTGTGAGAAACTGGATAGCCTCAATGCTCAGCAGCAGAATAATCCAGACAAGCCTGGGCTGCAGCCAACGCACAAGATTCGATAATAGGGGCACACCTCAGGGTGATGTGCTATCTCCCCTACTCTGGCTCATAGCCTTGAACGAATTGCTTAATATACTGAATTGTAACGGAGTCAAGGTGGTGGCATACGCAGATGATGTGGTCTTAATGGAATCTGGACTGTTTCCCTCCACTCTCAGCGAGTTTCTGGAGAGAGCTTTGGACAAGCTCAACAGCTGGGCTGCTAGGTGCGGCCTAGCAGTGAGTCCTAGCAAGACGGAACTGATGCTATTTACCACAAAACGCGAGGTGCAACACTTTGTTCTACCAAAACTACACGACTAAGCACTTCCACTATCCAACAATGCCAAATATCTAGGAGCCATACTAGATTCTAAGCTGAACTGGAAAAACAACGTCGAATACTGAGTTAAAAAGGCCTGCATAGCCTTATGCGCCTTTAAGAAGACCTTCGGGGTTTTTAATCAAAAATATTCATATGGCTATATACTGCAGTAGTACTCCTATCCTGACATACGGTTCACTAGTGTGGTGGCCGGCACTGAATAAGGCGTACAACATATCAAAACTGGCAAGAATTAAGCGATCAGCGTGCATAGGTGTTACGGGCGGCAGCCGCTCTTGTCCCACCGATGCACTTAACGTCCTAACACACCTACTTCCCATAGATCTCCATATTAAAATCAGCGCAAGAAACTGTTCAGTCAGACTCAGGGAGTCCCACAACTGGAGGAACAGACCATATGGACACACAGCAACATTCTTAGTTCATTATCACAGGAATTGGTGCCAAAGAGTACGGATTATGGCATCCCTATGCTTGATTTTACAAGGTCATTTACCATTAAAGTCCCTACCAGGGTAGAATGGCGCAATGGAGGACCTGATACAATCTTCGATATATCAATCTACAGTGATGGATCCAAGATGGTGTCTACTCAGAGCAACTGAGTGTGGTAAAAGCTTTCCGTCTAACGGATTCGGCTAGCGTCTTTCAAGCCGAACTTCTAGCGATAAGAGAAGCTTGTCGAGCTATTAGTCGAGCCAATACAAACAACTTTAATGCAGCAATATATTCGGACAGCCAAGCCGCCATAAAAGCTTTAGCTGTGGTCAAAACAAACTCCAAACTGGTTAGGCAGTGTTAAGAGGAACTAGCCCGACTGAGTCATCAACTTGACATCATCTTAATGTGGGTTCCCGGCCATAGGGACATTTATGGTAATGAAAAGGTGGATAAACTAGCCTAGCCCTTGACGTTTTCAGTGCGGAGCCAGTAGCAGTCCCACTAAGTACAGTGAAGGGAAGGATTCACTCTTACTACCTTGCCATAGCTAATAATAGATGGAGAGGGCTACCAACATGTACCACATAAAGGCAAATGTGGCCAACATACAACTAAGGCAGAACCCGGCATATGCTATCCAGATCCCGGACCGATATAGCTAGGATCACAGCTATCATAACGGGGCACTGGTGCATTGCCCGCATTGCACGCAGTTAAAAATCGGAGTCCCCTTCAACGCCCATTGTCACAGCTGCGACGACCCAAATGAAAAAGAAATACTTCCTATGCACCTGTGCTGCACTAGCTAGGTCTAGATTGAGCGTGCTAGGCAAGCCGTTCTTCAGCAACTTAGAAGAACGCTCGGCAGCAAAAATTTGCAACCTTCTTACATTTATTAACAGCACTAAATGGTTATGAGGCAAAACACCAACCTCTTGGTGCACAACGTACCCAATATACAGGAACAAGAGGTTATGACATCAAAACGGCTCATCAGAGCTAATTGGATACTATGCGTAGTAGTATCACCATTTAAACCAACCAACCAAATAGGTAAGTTCTAGGGACGAATATAAATTTAGAAATTTTCAAAATGCAAAATTCATTAAATTCATTAAGGCACTGATATTGTATAGTAAACCTGTATAATGCATTGTCGCTTATATAAATACAAGTAAGCTTGCAGATGTGGCGGCCGTGGCGTAGTGGATAGAGTGTGTGGCTTATACGCCAGAGAACCCAGGTTCGAATCCTCCATCTGACACACAAAATTTTTTCAATTGAATTAATTTTCCTGTTTGGCCTCTCTACAGACAATGGCAAACTTTAGAGAGTAAAAACTGCCATGAAAAGTTTCTTGGGAACATAAGCCATTCGGAGTCAGCGTAAAACTTATAGGTCCAGTTCTCGATCATTTGTGTTCAGACATTTCACAACACACACGAAGTAGCTCGGTCAAAGTCCTTTCAAGTCCTTTCAAGGCTTAAATGGCCATTTCTTTTTTTTTTTTAAAGCTTGCCAGACTGTCCCATTAGTTTTCAAGATTTGAAAAATAACCCAATATAAAAAAAAATCTTAAAAAATAAAATGTACTTTTTTTAGTAATTTTAGCTACAGCCTCAAAAATTTTCTAGTAACATTGGCCACTTATTAAGCCCGCCCTGTTAAGTGCAGAACAAACTTTGGCGTTGTCAAGCTGTGCTCAAGGTGCAGAATTCATAGACTGACACCTCTAAAACTCTCACTGAGTGCCGCAGATCTGTTAACGAGATGGCAAGTCTATTCAGGATCCACCTCATGGGTACCCGGACACAGCGATATCGAGGGCAATAGCTTGGCAGACGAATTGTCAGGAAAGGGTACGACCTCAAACACCCACTTAAGTGAGCACTTTTTTGGTATACCCATATACTCCTATCAAATCCAGTGCAGGAACAAATCTTTAAGTCTTGCACAAGAACGCTGGGAACACCTTGATACATGTGTGGACTCCTAAGCTAACGTGGCCTTTCTACGACTTAAAAGGCACCAACTCACTGCTTGAATTTAGCAGGGTAGATTTGTCAAAAATAGTAGGAATCCTCACGGGTCACTATCTAATTGGAATGAATGCTCTTCGGTTAGGACTTATAGCGAATGATTTTTGCAGAAGTTGCAAATGTGAATGAAAATGTTCAGCATCTCCTCTGCGAATGTCCGGCCCTTGCTAAAAGAAGGATGGCAACTCTGGGTCATCCCTTTCAAAACGGACTTGCCGAAGTCTCATCTCTGGAAATGAGGCACATTCTAAAATTCATTATCCGTACGAACTGGTTTGAGGCAGGAAATCTCTATGGTTCAAAGGAGATTATGTGGTATCACAACGGGACTGCACTGGCCTAGGTGTCGAATCGTTTATCGAGTTAACCACTTTAACCTAACCTAATCTAAGGTCAACAGAAAAGCTGAAAGTACCTCGCCCTAAAGGGCAGCCTCTGGTAGTAGTAACGGTGTTGCAAACTCCACCAAGTTCAAATGTTATGATTCTGCTTTTGAGCATGATTAGAATCCAATGTGATTAAAGGAGGAATATTTTTAATCTGCATCGCCATATACGTGTTATCATCGCCATAGTCAATTTAGAATAGAAAGAAAATTAAAATCTAAAAAAATTAGAAATACAGAAAACGGCGGCGCTAACAGCTCTCAGGTTGTTGCGAAATGCTACATGGCATGGATCAACGGCCCTACATGGTCATATGCGCATTCTTGATATTGTACAAAGAGATGTCAGGGAGACGGGTATGCCTATGGACGGCAAAGAATCAAAAGAGGTGGAGAATCTGGTAAAGTACTGTGAGGAAAGTCACATTGGAGTGATGATAGGATGTGATGCCAATGCCCACAATACTGCGTGAGGAAGCATCAACAACAATGACAGAGGAGATTAATTGCTTGAATTTGTAAGAGGTACAATCTGATGGTAGCAAATAAAGGAACACAACCAACTCTCGTTGATGCGAGGCGAGTGGAAGTCATTGATCTCTCATTTGCAGAAAGATCCTGAACAGAATAGAAAATTGGAGGACCGTGGATAGGCTAACCATGTCCGACCACAGATCCATCCAGTTTGAATTCAAGTCCGGAATCCAAAGCCAGCGGAATAGCGGGAAGGTCATTATTCCCAAAAATACAGATCCCGTCGAATATAAAGCAAAGTTGAGATAAGCACTGACCCAAAGAGCTATAAAAGTACCAGGGAATACAGCGGAAGTGGAAAGCCATGTCAAACATCTTAGTTTGGCCATGGTCGAAGCTTATGAGGTGGCATGTCCTATATCTTCAGTATACGAGGGTGATCCGACGCCATGGTGGTGCATGGAACTCGAATCTCTGAAGAAGAAGGTTAGGAAGGCCTTTAATCTTCACATGAGAAGGGGAACCCTAGAAACATGAGCAGACTACAAGGCACAGAAAAGGGAACTGAAGAACCTCACACGACACCGTAACAGGCAGTCGTGGAAAAACTTCTGCTCTGGGATGGAAACTTCAAAAGCATGTAGCATGTGCAATACGCACTACTCCAACAAACGCAATGGAGGTTCTGTTAGGTATGCTGCCGTTGGATTTAGAAATAAAGAAAACAGCAACGCTAACAGCCCTCAGGACGTTGCGAAATGCTACACGGCATGGGGTATCGGCCCTACATGGTCATATGCGCATCCTTGATATTGTACATGGAGATGTCAGGGAGACGGGTATGCCTATGGACGGAAGGCAGAGAGTAAGGATAACAGAAAAATGTTATAAAACTCTTATAACAGATCAGTTCGTCTGTAAAGAAATCGCTGGTAACGATATCAGTATATTCACAGACGGATCTCTGATGATTGGCAGAGCCGGAGCAGGCGTTTATTCAGAAGACTTGAGCCTATCCTGTGTACTGAGTTTAAGGAGGTTTGCGTCTGTGCACCAGGCGGAAATGCTTGGTGTGGTGCATGCACTGAACCACCTGATGGATGACCGGGTCAATGGTAAGAAAATTGTCATTGCCCTTGACAATCAGTCGGTGATTAGGTGCATGCAGCGTACAGGCGTCACTTCCAGGTTGGCCATAGAGACAATTGAGCTCACACTTATGTGGGTGAGAGGACATTCTGGCATAGAACAGAATGAAAATGCTGATTCTTTAACGAGAGAAGGATCAGCAGAAGAATTCTGTGGACCAGAACCACGTATCTCCATAGGCGACAACATGGTGGCAGGCCTTATTAAGCAATGGACGGACTCGGTATCGAAGGCGGCCGTGAAGTAGTCTCGTAGTGAGGCAGCAAAAGTTATCCGTTACAATCGAAGAACTTTAAGCTGCTTACTACACTGGTCACAGGACACGGTCCCTACTTGTACCATCTCAGAAAGATGACTCTGACCGAGAACGATGCGTGTAGGTTATGCGTAGAGGAGCCGGAAACGGGAGCACACATTCTCTGCCAGTCTCCGGCGTTGGCAAGCATAAGATTGACCATTCTGAGACGTCCATTTATTGGCGAAGCTGAGATTGGTCAACCGACCTACAAGGATATGCTTGAGGTGACAAAGGATGTTTATGTAGGAGCATGCTCATGTATGAGGGTTCCGAGCGGTAGCATTCTTTGTCTAATGGGGACGAAAAGGGACCCACTGTGGTCCGTTCTGCCAATCTCCGATTTATTATATATATACCGCCATAGTCAAACGTATAAAAATCGACCGGATACGCTAGCTAGCACATGTTGAGCGAATGGAAAAAAGACGTTCCAGCGATGAAATTATTCAATTCAGTACCCGGTGGCGGTTAATACAGAAAAAGACGTTCGTATCTTCGTAGAAAAAACCAAGTATTGGACAAAGATTGGAATTTCCAACTGAAAAGTAAGTAAGTACACGACAAAATAGGCTGGCGAAAGTTCTTGGATTAGGCCAAAACGGACTAATTCTTGCAAGCGCGAACTAAGCTAGTAAGAACCTATTCAAGGTTTCTTTTTAATTTCATCTTTCAATCAAGATGCTTGCGGGCAGCGCATAGGTAAAATTTATTTGCTCCTACTTATAAGCAAATATGTATACATAAATAACCAAATGCTTACTCCAGCCACCGAGCTTGAGCATGTTGTGTTGACTCTTGCTTAAATGTGTAAGCATGTTACCAAGCAAATGTTACTTGTGCTCACAAAAGAAATAAATCATGCTGGAATGAAACAAATTAAGTACTCCTGAGTTGTTCATTGCTCATAAAACACGAAATCTGGTTATACAACCACATAAGCAATTTAAATTTGTGCAGACTCAAAGATTTTATACAGAACATTAAGCCTAGAATACTTATCTGATTTCACTATAGCTTATTTTACTCGTTAAAAGTGAGTAAACTTTACGTAGGTTAGTATTCTAGGGTTAAGATTTAAAACCATTTTTTGTACAAAACTCACCTTATTTGGAGACATGGCTGCATCATTAGCTGCTGCGTTAAGCTGATCAGTTGTATTTGAGTTTTCCAAAGGTGTTGTCAGAAATTCTACCATTTTAGCCGTTGTTGTTGTCCTTAACTCTAAAGCTGAAGTGCTATTAATCAAAAAAAGTTCGTTTGATGCATTTGTAGATTGTAGAGTATCTGCGTCTGCACGGGTCATAGCAACAAGTGCGAAATTGATATCATTTCGCATCATAAAAGATACCAGAAATCCAGACCACGACAAAAAATATAAAACCAAGCGCGATGGTATTTTGGCTGAAAAAAAAGTAAACAAATTTTATTAAAAGCAGAAGTGTGGGACAAAAATTAGCACACCTCAAAATAGTTCTAGAATGTTCCAAAAATGTGGGGTTTTTTTTAATGGGTGCTTAATAAAGGTCTGCAGAGAACCATCCATTCTACTTGTACAAACAGATAAAACAAGTCAGAACTTGATATAATTGGTACAAATATAGCAACGAGTAGAGCTTAGCTTATGCTTACATGTTTTGGATTGAGCAGAGAGCGCATAGTCTCTTTCTCTGGCTCTCATTGTAGTGTAAGCTTTTGTTCTCTTTATCGGCTCCACTAAGCAGAGTAACTGTTCTAACTCTTTTTTAAATGGATATATCCATGGCAGAATTATAAGTTAGAGTCGACTCGGAGAGGAATGGAGTAGAAAGCAGAATAAAGCGAGATTGGTGTCAAAATCAGCTGTTCATCGCGAATTTCTTTATGCTCACGTTTCGCAGTTATTTTTAGGTTAAAACTGTTACAGGGTTTTTTGCAATTTTAAGACTTCTTTCACATTTTATAATTTTTATTACACTTTTTTTATAATATTTTCACTCAAATTAGCACAAATTTAACACCGCGACCGCACTGTTTGCAACTTGGAAACATAAAATATTTTCTTCATTTGCAATTTCTACGAAAATCGTCGTTTTGACATAAATGTTCCTTCTCATTATCCACTCTTCGTTGACGCGTGAGAGCACTCAGCGAAGCGGCCCTACCTTATCATTGTATCATGGATATATCCATTCCAAATGGATATTCCAGATAGTTCTCTTTGAGTTAATCTCGTGCTTTTACTTTTTCTATGCTAATAAAAAAAAAGTAATGGCGTAATCGATATGTACTCAGTGAATCGATGGCTTTATATGATGTACTTGTGCCACATTTATTAATTTGTAATTAATTAATTCTTCATTTCATTAAGTTGTCGACAAAAATGCATTTTTAATGTTTATTTTTTTATGAAATAAATTTAAAACTTGAATGCATTGCACTTACATAAAGTGTCTCTTTTATTGTTTTATTGAAATAATTCGCGCTTTATTTTTTATGCTTTTGACGTCACATATCCAGATGTTCCAAGTAGAGATAAGAATATTATCGATATATCTGTTTGTTGCGTATGTTCTCAAATTAGTATTCTTGATGCTTGATAATTTCACTCTCTCATACATGTTCTATGGATATGTAAAAGATAAATATTCTATGCATACTCAATGCTTAGAGAGCAAAACCGATACAAGTTGATGTAAGAAAAATATAACAACACATAACTAGTATGCTTGGATGGTTCTTTGCAGAGCTTTAGTGCTTAAACCTATTATACAGGTACAACCATGGAAAGAGTTTAAGGGAAATATGTAGGTATGTGACCAGACTCCACTACGCTGCTCTGAAGATTGTATTAATTATGTTATTTTTTAGGATCGAGAATTTCAAGTCGATACTTCAAATGTAGTTGGTACCGAAATAAGTGTCCGAAATTAATAATATTTGTAAAACAAGTATTCTCTGAAGCGACCAACGGCATTGTGGACATATTTTTTGGCGTAGCCTGAGAGTGCTACACACGGAACAGCTGTTGATGTCGGTACATGGAATCGCTACAGCTACATCGTATTCTGTGCCATACTTTAAGCTTTATGTAAGCTTTGAACCTTGTTCTCACTCACCTTGAGAAAGGCAGAGTAATGGCGTTATTTTGACACTTGGAATCTGTCAGATGTTCTTACTACCGACTTATTTAAGATCGCCTTATCTCTGACGTCTGAGGATAGTCCGTCTCGCCTGGCATATGCCGGTTTGACGTCGTACGACTAGCTTTGCATGTGTGAGCTGTGCTCTAATCCATATTTATATAGATATACACGCTATAGATATATTTTGATTATCCAGAGCAAGACCTCGTCTGTCTTGCCTAGCACATGTATGAGCTCGGCCTCGTCCGTCTAGCCTGGCATATGGGAGCACCGCTCTAATCAATTCATTCTATTTACTACTAAGAAGCTAACCGGATTGCATCTGTATATACCTGAAATCCTGACAATTTTACATTTTTATAAAATTTAATTGTACATAAATTAATTGTATCATATTTATTTTGTCGAAAATTAATTGAAAAATAAATAATAGCCAATCGACTGTATTGTTGAATTTCGCAAAATTCATCCTTTGTTAGTTTAAAATAAAACAGCAACGACAAAAAAAAACAAAGCAAAATTTATTTGAGCCAAAACATAAGAGAAACAAAGAGAAATATGACAAACAATGAAACTTCAAAGTAAGAAACGTCAAAATGAGTCGCAAAATTTTTAAAAATGCTGCCTAACGTAACTTGTCACCTTCCCACTTCCCACCTTAGCTGTTTACGTTAAAATTAACCCGATGCGCCGCCTAATGGTAGGCGCGTGAGAACAGGCTCTTGCACTGTAAAACAAAGTGTGTTGCGCTGCGTAAAGCTTTTATATAAAAATTTCGCAGCATTCGTGTTTTTCAATGCGTGTGGAGAAATTGCGCATAGGCACCACACTCTCACAAGTTTCCAAACCACACTGAAAGCTCTAGCAGCGTACAAGTGCTCATGGCGGCATTATAAGGTAGGCTCAAGTTGCAGTAAAAAGAAAGCTGTATGTCAAAATCGGCTGGTCAAATTTCGGTTTTCTTATTGTTGTTGTTGCCTTTATTATTATTTGAACGTTAAGCGTTCTCACAGCTTTGTTGTTGCAAAACTTGTTGTTTGAGCAGCCATTGAAATGTGAGCTTAGCTAATAATTGTATCATACATGTGCTTAAATACGTATGGCGGCAGAGAAAAAGCTCTTTACCTACGCTACCGCAAGATGCCAACCACTGCTTTAGTGCCTAACAAAACCTCGCAATACCAAAATATGAGGGTCGTTTAATAAGTTCTTAGAAAATTCAGAGTTGGTGCTTGTGTTTAGTAACGAAAATGGTTTGTTTTTAGTAAATATTATAACTCACTAGAGAGCTGTTAAATGTTTTGTTTTACCCCACACATGGTTTAATTTTTATTGTCGATTGAAATATAAAATTTTTGGTTTTTTATGTAGAAAAATGGAAAAAGTGAGTCTCTAGCGGAGTTTAAAAAACACTTTTATCTAAAAATCTTAACACAGAAAGAGATCAAAGCTGAGTTAAATGTTTACAGTTAAGTCAATGGGTTGGCTAAAAGACGAACATTGTTCGGGACGTTCAATGGAAAGGGGACTGCCACCGAAACGATTGACAGAAATCCACCATATATTGTTGAGTGAACGACGAATCAAAGCGAAACGAAATAATTGGCTAATTTCTATCTTAAAAAACATGAAAAAATCATATTAAAAGTGGAATCTCACACTCCCTAGCGTCATATTGCTTCATTTAAAACATGATCTTGATCTAAAAATTAGAAAATGATCAGTATTTTCCACCCCTGAATTTATACGAAAATTAGGTGTGAAGCCGCATTTGCTTTCATTTGAGAATAAATGCAATCGTATGGTCGACTCGGCATATATTTTGGTCTCACATCCATCGCAATTCTGAAGATCTTCTGCAGCGATACATAACTGTGGATGAAACTTGGATACACTACTACTCTCCAGAGAAAAAGAAACAGTCAAAACAGTGCGTTTTTGAAGGCGAACGGTCTCCGAAGAATAAGCAGTGGGTAAAATCAGCTTGGGTGCAAGCAGAAACAACTACATCGCTTACTTGGAAAAAGGACAACCAATAATTGAAGAGTATGAAGAGTATCGTTATTGCACCGTTTGAGTAAAGAAATCAACAAAAACGTTCTCAATTGGAAAAAATCCTCTGCCAACAATGTTTTGAAATTAAAGTTCGAGTTATTTCAACATTCAACGTATTGATCGGATTTAGCCGCTAGTGACTTTTTTATCTTGAAACTTGAAACAAAAAGGTCATCGCTCAAACAAATTGAGAACTTTAAAAATTTAAAGAGCTTTCGAAATCCTTCTTGTTGGACGGCTTAGAAAAATGTATAAAGGGAAGAGAAGATTATGTTGAAAAATAAAAAAATCCACGCAAAATAATTTGGTTTCTTCTTCTATACAGACCTATCATGCGTAATTTTTTCGACCGGAATCGGAAAAGGAAATTTTCGTTTTTAAAGATAAAAGCTTAAAAAATTTTGGTAATTTTTCAGGAGAGTGTATAAAATGAAAAGCTGAAGTCTTACTTTTTCGATTTCTGATAATTTTAGTATACATCTAACGAGAACATGTTAAAAATTTAAAAACTTATGTTTGTTAAAATAGTATTTTTGTTGTAGTCACTTACCACCAATTGCATAAAAAAAATTTGACTTTCTGTGTCTTGTCTCAGGAACCTGCTGTGTTGACGTATATATTACTCTAGAGGAACGTTTTCCCATACCTTTAGAATTTGTTGAGAGCATTTTGAATAGTTTTGTCGAACTTTTGTCTACGTCTTATATTAAATAGCTTTTATTATAATAATGTATGATTCTAAATGTTTCTGGGTGTATGTGTTTGGGTGAGTGAGGATGATAATTTTACTAGTGATAGTGTTGACCTTGACTTCATAAATAAAAATATGCTCTGTATATAAATGGTTTTTGGTACATAGGTTAAGTTTAAGCTAGATTTTTAATAATATAAGTATATATATATATTATTTTTATATATATGTAAAGTATAAGTAAAGATAACTTTTTTTTTTGTTTGCGTTATGGAATGTTGTTATTTTTGTGTGTGTTACTGTTGTGTTGTGAAAAAAAAACTCCGTGTAAAATGATCACATTAATAGCTTCAAAAAGCTATCCGGCCACATTTAACTGCTATGTCTTTTGTAGTAAGCGGCTTTGTGTTGGCCGCTGGTGCTGTCTTTTATTGGCGCGTTTCATATTGGAACAAATATCTGCATTTATAAGAATCCTGATAAGCCGCAGAATGAAATCTGTAAAGAAAAAAATTGTTGAAAATTATTAATCAAAATTTTGTAAAAATTTTATTTGTCTCATTTCATTGATTTCTGAACAACAAAAATCTAAACGAATATTTAACTACAGATAAATTAATTGCATAATTGTTAAGGTAAATCTGTATAAGTTAAACCGTTTTAAAATACCGCTGATTTAAAATAACTGCTTCAATAATTGTGACATAAATAATTTACATAAAGACTAAGACTGTAAACAAAGATAAATGTGAAAAAATTTAAGGCTGTAATAAAAGAAGAAAATTACTTTAAACACTCCTGTTTATAAAGAAGGCACGCCCGCCTTAAGCTTACCAAAATAATAAACAACAGATAATAAATTATCACATAAAACTGCTGCCGATCTGTTGAAATCAGCAAAAAAATATAAGTGCATATTAAATATAAATGATGACAAATACAGTAATTCAGAAAATTGAGCAGGCAGACATAATTTACTATGAAAATGCCTTAACCCTCAATCTGGTAAGCGGGCCTCAAAGCCGGCAACTATTTGCCTTAATAAAAACTTTTTAACAAAAAAAAAAAAAAAAAACAAAACAGAAAACGCCTTTATAAACAACACAAGGTAAAACATAATTTTAAAATATTTTTCCTATTAATTTCTTGGTCAAATTTGATAATGAAGGCCCAGTTTCAATCTTTTGAATAAAAATGCGGG
The DNA here is from genome assembly GCA_914767935.1 of Coremacera marginata. Classification (NCBI taxonomy): domain Eukaryota; kingdom Metazoa; phylum Arthropoda; class Insecta; order Diptera; family Sciomyzidae; genus Coremacera; species Coremacera marginata. The sequence goes on from OU612048.1 coordinate 5,765,106, forward strand.
CTTTTTTGAATGCCTGAATTTTTTTTAATTTTATTAAATACTGAAATAGTTTTTTTTTCATTTATCAATTATTATCATCATTAAGTCTTAAATTAACAATTTTTTTGCATCAATAGTTATGGTTATTTAAAAAAAAAAATAAAAAAATGCCGCATAAATTAAAGAAAACCCAATTTTTAGTGGCGGCCGTGGCGTAGTGGGTAGAGTGTGTGACTCTTACGCCAAAGAACCCAGGTTCGTATCCTCCATCCGACACAGAAAGTTTTTTCAATTGAATTAATTTTTCTGTTCGGCCGTCACCTCTTTGCAGACAATGGCAAACCTCAGAGAGTAAAAACTTCCATGAAAAGCTTCTTGAGAACATAAGCCGTTCGGAGTCGGCATTAAACATGTAGGTCCAGTTCTCGATCATTTATGTGCAAACATTTTCACAACACACACAACATTATTGATCATAAGAAGCTCGGTCAAAGTCCTTTCAAGGGCTGAAATGGCCATTTCGTTTTTCTTTTTTTAATTTTTTGCGAACGAAATCGAACCTTATAAATTAAATAGCAAAAAAAAATATTTTTTATTTGTTTTTGTCGCTTCTCGCTGAGCGTACTTAATTTTTAAAAATAATAAAACAAGATTTGAGTTAATCGGACGATTACTTTTCGCATTAGAGTTTCTAAAATGTCATTTCGAGAAAAACTGTTACGTTTTTTCTTAACTTACTTTATGAGCGTTTATTACACATAAAAACTTAAACTCTTAAACGGCTCGAAATTTATTCTTATAACTTTTTTACACATTCTTAGATGATTTTCAAAACTATAATTTAAAAAAAAAATTCGAAAGTTTTTCTAAAAAAATTTCAACTGGGCCTTAATTTATAAATATTATTATATTGAAAATCTTATTATTTTCATTTTTTTTCTAAATTGTTTTATTATCATTTATATATATTAATTTCTGTATAAATATAAGACTTTTAAAGCTGGTGCTAATATAATGAGATTTTTATAAAATTAACGTTTTCGATCACTGAACACAATAACGAGAGCTTTTGTATGTTGGGAAGTGCGCCTTTGTTATATGCCGTGGTTATGCTAGGCAAACATGTTTTTTAAGCTTTTTTGTTGTTAGTGTTTCACGCATATAGCAGAAAAGCTTATTTCTCATTTTTATTTCTTTAAGAATACTTTCTTAAATCATTAGGCCCTACGGGTGCGAAAATTAAAATCTGTCCAGCTGAATAAACTGTTATTTTTGTCCTTTTTTATTGGATAAAAAGTATTCTTATGTTGAGCAGGGATATAAGGAATCTAGATGTCAATTTTTATTTAAATCCATCCAATGGTTTTCGCCTGATGCTTTAACAGACAAACAAAAAGACAGACAGACAGACAAAAATTTTAAAAATGGGATTTTTGCACTTGGTGAACGCGTCATTCAAAATGACCAGCGTAAAAAGAATTTCAAAAAATATTTCATGTACAAATTTTTTTTCTGTTACAGTTTTATATATATTAGACATAGATTACTTTGTTGTACTATAAAATAAACTGCACTAATTATTACTGAAATAAATTGAAATTGAATAAATTAACCGTCTTTTAAGCCTAAGTTTTAATAAGCACAATCTTTTCTTTTTTAATTTTTTCAACTGGTATTAGTTTTGATCGAGAGCTTTTAAATAGTTAACTGATTGAATTCGTATTTTTTTCAGATAAATTCAAATGTTTATTACGTACTCAGTGACTGTTATAAAAAAAATAAAATAATCGCGTCATTCACACATCATCAATCAGCCTTGATAATGATTGCAAGTTGAACGCAATTAGCAAGGGCAGCAAAAACAATTTCAATAATATTTATGTGAGAGTGTTTAGCAAAGTAAAAGCAAACGCCTGTTAAGCACAAAAAAAAAAAATGGAAGCGGTGTTTGCTTATGTAACCCAATTCCAAAGCTATGCGAATTCTAATATCGTTACTAAATTTTAATGTTAAAAAAAAAATAATAATTCTGTCCAAGATGGCGGGAACTTTTCTCAGGAGAAAAGAAAGAAAATTTGCAATTATTGTAAAAAAAAATAAATGTAATTGTCTGCATTCCTTTTAGCTTAATTTATATCATGGTGAAATTAAATTAGACATGCACGATTTTTTCACCTCTCACAATATGCTTTCGCTAAGCTTTTCTATCTATATGACAAGCGTAGCAAAATTTGTAAACGTTCACCTTGTTTAATTCCACCATGATTTGTAACTACATTTTAAAAATATTCATACTGTCACACCTAACATACTCTCCAGACCTAGCACCTTCCGATTATCATTTGTTCCGGTCTCTACAAAAGTTTTTAGACGGTAAAACTTTTAATTCAAATGATGAGGTTAAAAAGCACTTGGATCAGTTTTTTGCTTGCAAAGTAGAACAATTTTATGAGTCTGGAAACATGCTACTGCCAGAAAGATGACAAAGGGTATTGAATCAGATTGGACAATATTTAATTGTATAAAATATAAACTATAAGAAAATCGTCTTTTATTTTTATAAAACAAAAACTAAATTACTTTCCGAACAATCTAATAAATGAAGATACGCCATTTTTTGATTCTCTTTATATAGACACTGTGATTGATACCTGACTTTTGTGTAGATACGGCAAATTAGATTAAAAATTTAGACTTGGTGTCAAAAAGCGCAAGTTTTATTTTACAATCTTAAAGCGGGTGGATGACTAATGAGGGAAATAAAATCAAATTGATTTTGATTTTCATGCTAGATGCCGCTCGTGCTCTTCTTTATGATGATAGACTGCATGTGCGGCGAATTACTGTTGTTGTTTGTATAGGAACTAAGGCTTTCAATCCCGAAGCATTTTCAAAAATCCCGGATTTCAGGATTTTTAAAATTGCAATCCCTAGATCCTGGGATTTTTCGGGATTTACATTTATTTAACCCGAATTGATCCACAATTATTTTTTTGTAATATCTAATAACTTCTGGAATAAAACAGCTGAATAGTGACCAATGATTGTAGAAATCTTCACAAAAAGTTTTTTTATTAGGTGGTTTGTTTGGTGTGGGACCGTGTGGAGCCGTTGCCATATGGCAATGCCGGGTCATAAAGGAATTTGCATGCAAATATATATAATCTCTGCTTAATTTTTTTCAAAAAGTTTAATTTTCAAAAACAAATAACATAAAAAACAATGAACAGAAGTGAAGTACTCATTTGTAAAGATTAGAAAACAATATCTACAAGATAATTAAATAAAACAATTTTACCAAAGACAAAGTTTTTTTTATATTTTACATTTTTGTATGGTATTTTTGAAAACAATTGATGCACATACCAATATTACATTTTTTACATGCAGTACGCACAAAACTCTATCAGGTTTCTTCCGCACATCGTCTTTTCTTCTCGATGGTCACTGGCCAATGGTTCACTCCATCGTAACGAATCGATTCCAGTGCCATTGCTTTCATTCTGCGTTTTCGTATCGGACCAGGTGTATAGGAGCTACTGCGTAGTGTTTGCATTAAAATGTCGCAATCTCGCGTCGAAATTCTAATTGTGACATAGTTTGGTCTACAGATCTGTGTAGTTGCTATGCATTTTGAACCGACACATTAACCAACCAAGTAAATATGGAACTCCACCATTTTTTGCCTCTATTTCCAATTCGATATAGTCTTACATGTTGGTCCATTATGTCAACGCCTCCCATATATTAATTAATTATAGATTAATTTTTCGCATTTGCGTCTTGGAGTAGCGTTGAACCTAGATACTGGATTCATGCCAAATGCAGTGTCAAAAAAATATTTCCGTCTTTTAATTTTTTTTTGAAACAGCGTAGCTGCGTTCAATTTTTTTTAAATTGTCTTTGGAAGGTAATGGACAGTTTTTCGGAACTCTGTTCTCTCGGATTGTACCAGTAGCATTATATCCTCGAGATTTTAAATATGCCAATAATGGAAAATTTGTGATTAAGTTGTCGAAATAGAATGAGAATGGAAGTATCTGCACTACAGGCATGAAATCATCAATCATTGTTATGAATGGAGCAGTGCATTGTGTAGTAATATAAGAGTTTGTTTTGCCAAGATAAATTGCATATTTTCCAGATTCATCGCAAATGTGTTGAATCAAATTATTGTCGAAAAATTTTTCGAACAGATTGTGCGGAGCTAATTTGCAATGTTGATAATTTGCGGGTGGAAATATCGGAACCATTTCTGTAGAATTATCTTCAATCCAAAGAAATTTTTTTGTTTTATTGTGATGTGGTAATTTCTGAGTTGATTTTGTTGGGGCGACTTTACGTAAACGACTTTTAAGTTAACGACTTCTGGTTAAGTTGAAGTCGATGACTCGTCCACAGAAACGTCCAAGAGATTTGTTTCAATATTTGGCTAATTGGCTAATAGAATTGGCTAATATGTCCGTCAAAACCTTTTCATCAAATGGGAGTTCATCGTCCGATTCATCCAACTGAATATCACCAATGTCGTCCAGATCTAAATACTATTTCACAGTTTTCTTTTAGTTGACTTGCACATACATTGTCTAAAATGGCCTCCTCTTCTTCTATGGCATCATCTTCACCACTAACCACCCCATTTGGGTACAGCTTTGGGTACGTCATCGTCGCCCATTGTCTCTTGCAGTGCTAGTTTTCTAGACAAAATTTTAAATTTCACTTTTTAATATTTTGAAAATTGGCAACGGCAATATCATATATAAAAAAACTATATAAAAATTTAGCACTTGTTTTTAACACAATCAGAAAAATTTAACACAAATCAGATTTGCACTTTTTTAATATTTTTATTTTCACAACTTCTTTGTTTGTCGACCACGTAAAAACTTAAAAAATTTCTAGTCTAACTGCTTGTTAGGTAAATCAATGGTACTTCTGAGAACACCAAATCGTCGCCTACTTTAAAATTTAATTTTGAAAAAATCGCTAGCTGCAGACAGTTTCTGCGTGCCATATGGCTAATTTATAAAAATCTTGTGTCACAATGTTTGTGGTCGAACTCCTCCAAAACAGTTCGACCGATTTTAATGAAATTTTTTTTTTTGTCACAAGTCACATTTTCGATACAAAATAGCTATATTAGTAATAGTCACAGAACACTGAAGCTCAGAATGGAGTTTCTCACTATTTGTTGATGCACTGCTACCGGGAAACTGGGACGGGCCTACTTCGGAACTTCGTAACAGCTATTTTATTTTATAACTTTAAGTTTTCGATCGACAGTCCTCGCACTGCCTACTTTTTTTTTGTCTGAATGAACTAAATCTAAATTCTAACATTTTTTATGGTTATCTAACATATATATATATAACATATAACATATAAAATAGTATAAATTTGTTGGCTGAATTCTAGGGGGTAACTGCTTCTCGCTGCTGCTTTCCCCTTGCGTGGCTATAAGGAAGAGTCAGTTCCCCCTCTATATAGATGCCCTTGTGTGGCTTTAAAAGTTTTACTTTAAAAAATTTTGTTGCGATTGTCCTATTTTAAGATTTTCACAGCTACTGAAAGTCAAATGTTATGAACAAGTACCCCACATATCCCTGTCACTTTTATTGCGTCAATTGTAGCACAATTGCAAAAAAAAGTGCAGTAGTTTATTTTATATGGGAAATTATTATGTTTTGATTAAAGGTGATTAATCACCTTTATTAGATTCTTGTCAATAAAATTTCTCAAAAGAATGCATGGCACCATGAAATATAAATATGTGGTAATAAAAAAAACGTCGCCATTTAGCTGCAGGGACTTCCCTCACATACGAGAACAATGCGCTATAAAATGTTATATTGCATTATTTGATTGTTGCTTTTGTATTAATCATATTGTTTGATTCATGCTTCAATTAATTCAATTTCAGTTTAAATGCAATACGACCTGATATTGTTATTTTTCTGACTTTGAGTATAGTTGTGTGTAAGTTTTTTGCTTAACTATTTATTGAACTAGTTTAAAGTCAAATTGATGTCATTCAGACTTAGTCGATATGACATGTTAAATCAAACAATCGATGCATGAAGATATTTAAAGCATTTATTATCACGTTGTTTTTAAATGAACTGAAGCAAAAATTAAAATTGATGCAATAGATTTGATTTTTCTGAAAGTAAAATTTTAAGAGATTACGTATCAGAAGATTACGCTAGCACCTTCACTTATTTTATATTAGAGGAGGGTATAGTCCAGTTTATTCTTTTGAAAAAAAGTCGGTTTTTAAGAGACAAAGTGAAAGAACTCAGAGAACGAAAAAGGGAGCGCAGAATCGTTTTAAGTTGAAAATGGCTTTCATTTTCAAGAAAATATTAACATCCAGTGCAAAATTACTCCGCCTTTTTGTTCCAAACTAAATATTCTAAACTATAACTTCAGCTGCTTTGAGTCAAAGTTATGTTTATTTAAAATTACCGTACAATTTCCGCTTCCGTAGTTGAAACTTACATTGAACAACTCAGATAAAGCTATAAACAATGATATAGATTTTGAATATCTAATACAGCACTGTCATGTTAACCAGCACAAAAATGTCGCATGCACAATGCCAAAGATAAGACCATATAAAGCAGACATGCTCAACCAGAAGCCCGTCTGGCCCTTGAAATAATTTTTTTTTACTATCAACTTTACATTTGCGCTTATGCAAAAGCAAACACATGTACAAGCAGAAACAACACAAGTGGCTCTCGACCGCCAACACATTTTTCAACCCGCTTAAACAACAACAATAAATGCATGCAAACGCAATAAAAAACAACTCTCACTCGACGATGTTGATATCATCGCTAATGTGTGCAATAAAGGTCTGCAGAGAACCATCCATTCTACTTGTTCAAACAGATAAAATAAGTAAAAACTTGATATTATTGGTACAAATACAACAACGAGTAGAGTTTAACTTATGCTTACATGTTTTGGATTAAGCAGAGAGCGCATCAACTCTTTCTCTGGCTCTCATTGTAGTGTAAGCTTTTTTTCTCTCTATCGGCTCCTTTTAGCGTAGTAACCAGGGATGATATTTGGGGGCTTTTAGGGCTTTTTTGGGCCCTTTTTCATTTCAAAAGCCCCGAGGCCCTTCTTATTCATTTTAGGCAATTTTGGAAAATTCTACCGAAAAAAATCGGAATTTTTTAAAAGAAAAGTTTACTGGTTGATGTATATGATTTCAATATGCCAAAGAAAAATCGCCGAAAAAATAAAATGGAAAATCCCCCAAACGAAAAGAATAAAAAATTTTTACACAATAAAAACGAAAAAATGTTCAAAATTTTTTTGGAAGAATGTTCCAAAATGCAATTCAGCGGCGTTGTAGTGCTTGACAAAAATAAAATGACACAACCAATATCCGCCGTCACAAAGGGTTTTGCTTCTAAATTGAAAATATTGTTGCTTGTATAGACGACGACGAATAAGTGATTATAAGGCTTTTAGAACTTACGCCCGAAAAAAATGGCAAAACAGCCCGAAATTTTGGAAGCATTAAATTTCGGAAAAAAACGACCGAATTTGAAATTGCAATTGAGCCCGAAAGAAAGAAATAATGCTCGAATGGTTTGGATATAAGACTCGAAAGAAAATGGAAATTACGACCGAAGTTTTCAGCAGTTTTTCGGTCTTTATTTCCAAATAAGATTATCAAAGTATAAAAGAACAGATTTGAGTAGTAAATTAATATTCCCCTGTAAAATATCTGCAACGATTTCATTAATTTTATTTGTTTTTTGATGTAATTCATGAACAAGGGGTCCATGGACATTATGTAAGGATAAGGTTCAGATGGTGTTTTTTTTATTATAAAATGATTTGCTCTTTTACGGAACAATATTCTTTTACCTTCCGTAAAAGGGCGAACCATTTTATCGTAATGAATTTGAAATTTCTTATCTTTTCAGTAAACAAAAATTCGGGCGTTTTTTTATTTTTAATTTGACGAAAATGCCTGATTTTTTTTCGGCCCTAAATTACAAGCTTATTTTTCGGGCCTTTCTTCCTTTTCAAGTATTTGCAAAAAAGATCTTAATTTTATTGGTACAAACACCCGAAGAAATGACATAATCGGTAGAAATTTCGGTAACTGTTTCTCGACGAATTAAGCACGATTTTGTATGGAAAATTTCGGGTTTTTTGTAATGTTTTTCGTTCGTAATTTCTGGAAGCCAATTGTAAGCTATCTTTGATTTATTTCGTAAATAGAAATATCTGGAGAAAGAAAAAAAGTTATCTTTTTGTGATCATGTAAAGGTAAGACAACCGGGGGGAGGGGGGGGGGAAGGTGACGGATAGCCCTTGACCGATTTAAGTTAATTATTTAAAATTATTAAAAAACATAAGGATCAAGTGATAAAAAAGAGTTATAATTACCATTTCACTAGTAGTCAATGTGAACTATCAGTTAAAAACAGAAAGCGAAACTGCATCCATAAAAGTAGGTGATTTTTGTATAAAAAAAACCCTCAGCAAAAAGCGAGATTTCGTTAAAAAACGTGCAAAATTGTCCAATTTTTTCGGTGATTTTTCTTTTGAATTTCCCACTCATTTTTTATTTCATTCACCCCAATTTCGTATGAAAAATGTTGGGTGATTTTTCATATCATTTCGTATGTTATTTTTTATTGTTTGTATTTTATGTAAAGGCGAGATTTCCTACGCCTTTAAAATTGTTCTCAGTAAAACAAGTTTTGTTAAATACAGTCATTGTCCCATTAAGAGCAAACTTTTTAGTAATTTCAACAAGCTTAGTTTATTTCCCAAGTTGAGTTTAGATGAAAAGAGTGAACCCTAGTCCCGCTTCATTAATTAGACTACTTGCAAGACTTGACGGAGAGTCTTCATTCAATTGCTTATTCATTTCTGACATTCTACGACTATTTCAAGATGGAAATATCTGGTGTGTGGTTTGTGTGGAAAAGCTTTACAATTTTTATTTTTATTTATCACATTTAGGATTGACTAATCAGAAAAATGTTCTTGTTAAAAATTTTCTTTTAGAAACACTTTATCTATAGATTAATTTTGGCGTCTTTTTAACTCTACAAACAACGTGTGTAATAAAATATTTTGAAAGAATAACATGAAACTAGTTATATCACTTTCACCCAAAATTTTTGATTTAAGATGGAAGTGATTTCATTTAATCATTTAAATTACATTTCTTAATGAGTCATGATCATCATCGTCATCATGCGTGGAGCGTGCATTTCCTGCCTTAATATTAGTAAAACTTTGGTTCAACCTTAGATCCACATTTTGCTTTTTATTTTTGCCATAAAAAATAAAAATCAAAACTCACCAGTTATTTAGTGCTCAACAAAATATCGGTCAGATTTTGCTTTTTATTTTTGTCTTAAAAAATGAAAATCAAAACTTACCAGTTATTTAGTGTTCAAAAAATAATCGGTTAGATTTTGCTTTTTATTTTTGCCCTAACAAATAAAAACTAGAAATAATTATTACCTACTTTTTGCTCAAAATTTTTAAAGTCAAAATATAATTATTATTTTTTGCTTTTTATTATAAAATGCATAATTGGTACGGCCTCTGATATTGAGTTACAATTTTTAAATCTTAAAGCCCTAATAATGTCAAATTGGCCCTATTTTTATATGAATTTTGGCCCTTTTACAGTAAAGCCAATATCATCCCTGGTAGTAACTGTTTTAACTCTTTTTTAAATAGATATATTCATCCAAAACGGATATTCCAGATAGTTCTCCTTGTTATAATCTCGTGATTTTACTTTTTCTATGCTACAAAAAAAAAAGTTATGGTGTAATGGACACGGATTCTGTGAATCGATAGCTTTAAGTATATAAGTTCCTTATATGTGTCACATTTATTAATTTTTAATTTCACTAAGTTGTCGACAAAAATGCTTTTGTTATGTTTATTTTTTTTATGAAATAAGCTTAAAACTTGAATGCATTGCACTTATATGAAGTGTTTTTTTTTATTGTTTTACTGAAATAATTCGCTCTTTATTCTTTATGCCTTTGACGTCACATATCCAGATGTTCCAAGTAGAGATAACAATATTACCGATAAATCTGTTTGTTGCGTATGTTCTCAAACTAGTATTCTTGATGCTTGATAATTTAACTCTCTCATACATGTTCTATCGTTATATAAAAGAGAAAGATTTCATGCATACTCAATGCTTAGAGAGCGAAACCGATAGAAGTTGATACAAGAAAAAATAACAACATATACCCAGTATGCTTGGATGGTTCTTTGCAGAGCTGTAGTGTGCAATGAATGTTTGTGTTTTTAGAGAGCGATATTATCACGCTGTTAGCGTAACAGAAACTATTGCTGTACAGCATTCCTTTTTAGGTATTACCTAGCATTGGCCAAGCCGAAGACCGAAGCGATTACGGAACCAATTACCGATTACCATTACCAACCAATAACCGAACCAATTACCGATTTTCGGAGCGATTACCAACCCATTAGCAATTACCGAATCGATTTAGGACCAATTACCAATTACCGATTACCGAAGCGATCACCAACCGATTACCAATTTCCAAAGTGATTTTCAACTAATTAGCGATTACCGATCGAATACCGAAGCGGTTACCAACCGATAACCGAACCAATTAGCGATTATCGGAGCGATTACCAACCCATTACCGATTACCGAATCCAACCAATTATCAATTACCGAAGCGATTACCAACCCCTTACTGATAACGGAAGCGATTAGCAACCGTTTACCAATTACCGAAGTTACTACCAACCGATTACCGAAGCGACTACCGACCGATTACCGAAGCAGTTACCAACCAATTACCGAAACGAATACCGAAGCAATTACTAACCCATTATCGATTATCGAAGCGATTACCAACCGATTAGCAATTACCTAAGCGATAACAAACCGATTACGGACGCGATTACCAACCGATTACCAATTACTGAAGCGTTTACCAACCAATTACCGAGCCAATTACAGATCTCACAACTAAAGTAATTGTGTTACAAATATATTGTACAGTGCCAGCTCGCTAATCCGAATTAATGATTGCATATCCTGATTCGGATTAACGAAATATTCGGATTCACAGCAAAACAGCTGTAAAACAAGAGCTAGGGTTTCAAAACAAATTTTATTTTAGTCAAGAAACAAAAAAAAAAACACATTAACGTCTTTAAAATTATTATGCAATTTGTAATATAGTTTTGTAGACACTGCGATAAGAAACAGAAGAATAAAAAAATAAAAAATTCGGTTTATTGGGCTGCAATCAATGTGGAATTTAGAGTATGCAACGCGTCATATATTCAATTCGGATTACTGGATAATTTGGATTACACATCGTTCGCACTAGCGAGCTGGCACTGTATATAAACTAAAGCTTTGCAAAGTACCATACAAGCATACTAGTTCAATGTTCATTAATATAGGCTGTCACTTGAGAGAAAAGCACTCTTTTTCTGCCTTTGCTCGAACTGTCAAAGTAGCTGTTAGCTAAAAATTGTACAGATTCAGTTTTTTTTTTCTTGATTTCCTTTTATCCATTTTGACAGTTCGACCGAGCTTCTCTCAAGTGACTTAACCTGTATTAATGAACCTTGTACTAGTTATTTGTTGTTATTTTTTCTCACACCAACTTGTATCGCTTTCGCTCTCTAAGCATTGAGTATGCATGGAATATTTCTCTTTTACATAACGATGGAGCATGTATGAGAGAGTGAAATTATCAAGCATCAAAAATACAAGTTTGAGAACATACGCAGCAAACATATATAGCGGTAATATTCTTATCTCTACTTGGCACATCTGGATATGTGACGTCAAAAGCATAAAGAATAAAGTGCGAATTATTTCAATAAAACAATAAAAGAGACACTTTATATAAGTGCAATGCATTCAAGTTTTAAATTTATTTCATAAAAAAATAAACATAACAAAGGCATTTTGTCGACAACTTAATGAAATTAAAAACTAATTAATTAAAAATTAATAGATGTGGCAGAAGTACCTTATATAAAGCTATCGATTCACAGAATCCGTATACATTACACCATTATTTTTTTTAGTAGCATAGAAAAAGTAAAAGCACGAGATTAACACAAAGTGATCTATCTGGAATATCCATTTTGAATGGATATATCTAATTAAAACAAGAGTTAAAACAGTAACTCTGCTTAGAGGAGCCGATAAAGAGAAAAAAAAGCTTATACTACAATGAGAGTCAGAGAAAGAGATGATACGCTCTCTGCTTAATCCAAAACATGCAAGCATAAGTTCCCTATAGGAACAAACTAACTTGTTTTTAAAAACATCTAATTAAAAACTAGTTTAAAATAAACCAGTATATTAACTACTTTGAATTATATTAAGGCGGCAACTACTGTGATTTTGACATGTTTTAATTGCAAATTTTTATTAGATTACAAGTTTATATATATTTAACCATGTTATTTCATCAAATATTATTAACTTTAGGCCATCAGTAATAGTTTTCAATTGGTTATTTTAAAGTCATTAAAAAATAATTTAAATATAACTAATTTAACAAGTAGTTGAAAATATATGCAGACGAAAGTCAATTGACTTATTTAGCGGACATCACCATACAAAATATGTTAGTTCGTTCTATGGAAAAAACTCAGAATTTCAACTAGTTGTGGTTGACAAAAAACTACTTTATCAACTACTTTTAAATTAGTTGATTTTCCTACAGGGTTAAGCTCTACTCGTTGTTGTATTTGTACCAATAATATCAAATTCTTACTTGTTTTATCTGTTTGTATAAGTAGAATGAATGGTTTTCTGCAGACCTTTGATATAAACATTAAAAAAGTAGCAGTTTATACATTCAATAACGCATAAATTGATGAAAAGAGTTAAAAAAGTAGAGCGCGTCTGATTTGTCGACTCTAGCTACTTCGGAAATTCATAACAGCTGTGTTATTTCATAGCTTTAACTTTTTACTTTGATCGGCAGGCCCCCCACTGCCACCTTCTTTTTTAATTTTGTTTCTTGTCTATCAATTATTTAAAAAATCTGGCTCTTCAATTAAATTTACTGAGCTCCACTGATATAAAGCAATTATGTTCGAATCACATGAAAATTATAAGCGTTATAATGATTTCTTTAATGCTCTATCTGTCTAAAGCAATCTTTAGCAAAAATAAAAAAAAACAAACAAAAACAATATGCTGATTGTGATAAAAAAATGTAACCTTTAAATATTGATAAAGCATTTATAATTTTTAGAGAAAAAATAGCACAATGTTGGCAAAATAGCACAAAAATCATAAAAAAAAATCTACGAAGAAAAATATTGAATAGGCAATTGCGTATGTGTTCTTTAGAACCAAAGTAAATGTAATCAATTAAAAAAAAAAATTATTTTCTTTGCTTAGTTTCTACTGTTGAAAACTTCTGTATATATTAATAATTTAGGATATATGAATATTTAAAAATATATTTTTAGGACAATTATATCCTTAGTAGTTTTGTGTTTAATTTCGAAGTAAGACTCATGGAACTCTCTTATTTCTCAAGAATTGCACTTTTTAAGGCGTTGTTCAAGGTTTATTAATACAGGTTAAGTCACTTGAGAGAAGCTCGGTCGAACTGTCAGAATGGATAAAAGGAAATCAAGAAAAAAAAAGCCTGAATCTGTACAATTTTTAGCTAACAGCTACTTTGACAGTTCGAGCAAAGGCAGAAAAAGAGTGCTTTTCTCTCAAGTGACTTAACCTATATTAATGAACATTGGCGTTGTTCTTAGTTTTTGTTTTTAATTTTGTTTTCTTTTATGTATATATCTATCTCTATCTATTGAAGGGCTGCGTAGGTGCACTTGAAACTAGTTCCAAGACATTTGTTATTTTCACGCTACACTGCAATATCTTGCTCTCTGCAAACAACTCTTGTAAGTGATTGATTGAGAGTGACACTCGTTATATTGTTTGAAAATAATATAAACATTAATTTTAATATAATTTTGCAATATAAATTCGTCAAATGGTACGGAGATTTTTTTTCTTTTTGCATAATAGGAAACAATAAAGGAGTACAAAAAGTGTTATATGTTTTCGGTTTATTTTTTAAAATTAAATAAGTTTTATATATTTGCTTAAGTCTAGTTTAAGTCACATTCTTAATTGTTGTCTAGTCGATAACTTAATAACTTCAATTTTTATAATAAAAAAAAAAATTTAATTTTTTTCCCAGTTTCGTAAATTTTTTGTTGACATCTTCGGGGTATTTTACTAATTGAAAAAGAAACCCACGGCCACACAGTGGCTCAGAATGGGTTTTCATTGGCCAAAATTTTATAACTTTTGAACCGATTGCGATATTTGAGTAATTTTTGTTTAATTTTGTTAAAATCGATTGAGTAGTTATTGAGAAATTCAAGGTCAAAGGTTGAAATTTTTAACTCATAGTAGGAAATTATGCTTTTCTAATTTTTTCAATCTTCTCTACTTATTAACAAAAGTCATATGTTGATAAATAAAACATTTATTATTAATCCAAAAAAAAAAAAGAGATGGCCATTTCAGCCCTTGAAAGGACTTTGACCGAGCTTCTTATGATCAATTGTGTTGTGTGTGATGTGAAATGTTTGCGCACAAATGATCGAGAACTGGACCTACATATTTTACGCCGACTCCGAACGGCTTATGTTCTCAAGAAGCTTTTCATGGCAGTTTTTACTCTCTGAGGTTTGCCATTGTCTGCAGAGAGGTGACGACCGAACAGAAAAATTAATTCAATTGAAAAAAATTGTCTGTGTCAGATGGAGGATTCGAACCTGGGTTCTCTGGCGTAAGAGTCACACACTCACCCATTACGCCACGGCCGCCACTATTAGTCTATATATATATTATTGTATATATATTCATGTACATGAAATATTTTTTTGAAATTCCTTTTGCGATGGACATTTTGAATGACGCTGAGTCCGAAAATCGCATTTTTAAAATTTTTGTCTGTCTGTCTGTCTGTGAAAGCATTACGCGAAAACCACTGGATGGATTTAAATGAAACTTGACATCTAGGTTCCTTATATCCCCGGTCACCTATATGTTGCTACTTTTTATCCAGGAAAAAAGGTTGGACCCGGTAGGGGGTGCTGCGATCGGGTTCCAGGCATTCTTTTTTTAGCTTATCTCCGAAACCGTTCATCCGATTTACATGAAAATTGGAATATAGAGGTTTTCGGATACGGTGATTTTTCATGACTTATCTCCTCTGTTCTATCTTGAACACCAGAGGGCGCTGTAGTACAAATATTTTGAAATACGTCAAAAAACTCCTGTCACTTATACAATTTGCATGAAAGTTGGTATATAGAGGTTTTCGGAAACGGTGAGTTTTTATGACTTTAAACTATGTTCTATCTTGAACACCAGAGGGCGTTGTAGTACAAATCTTAGGAAATCGTTAAAAACTCCAAAACTGCTCATCCGATTTGGATGAAACTTTGTAAACAGCAATTTTCGAGTACGCCAAGGGTTCTGGTGCTATCTTTTTTGCTCTTTCTCTAAACTAGAGGGCGCTGTTGTACAATTTGCACGTGTGTATGTTATTAAACTGTTCCTTAACGACTGCACCGATTTTGATGAAATTTTTTGTGTGTATTTAAGTGAATCCCTGTATGGTTCAGATTTGCAATTGAACCCGATAGGTTGCGGTGCGATCGGGTTCAACGAATTTTGTTATTATAGTTTGTCTCCGAAACCATTCATCCGATTTACATGAAAATTTGTATTAAGAGGTTTTCGGGTACGGTAGTTCTTATGACTTATCAATTTGTTTATATATTGAACACCAGAGGGCACTGCACAGGACAAATGTTTCAAAAATCTCGAAAAACTCCTAGCTGAACATTCGATTTGCGTGAACATTTGTACATAGGAGTTTTCGGATACGGTGGGTATCTTGGACTTTTCTTTCTGCGCTATCTTAAACACCAGATGGTGCTGTAATACAAATCACTTAAGAAATCGTGAAACACTCAAAAACCGCTCATCCATCTCATTTAGATAAAAATTTGTATATTGGATATATAGGATTTGATTATCGAGTATGGAAAGGGCTTTGGCGTTATTTTTATTCTATCTCTAAAACCAGTGGGCGCTGTTGTACAAATACCGCAAAAAAATGAAAACAACTCATCCGATAAGTATGATTTTTGTAAGTGGTTTTCGGGTGCGGTGAGTCTTTTGGAGCTTTGTATATTGTTATATTTTGAACACCAGAGGGCGCTGTACTACAAATGACGGTAAGACGCAGCAAAGCGCAATGGGTGATAAATATCTTATTTTTTTCTTTATGTGTATTTGTATCCAAACTTCTTTTTTCGCATATCAGGACAGCTGATGCCGAATTTGTTGCGTCGTAAGTTGGCGTTGTTTTTACATTTCAATTTCTATTTTCAATGCTTATTTAATTTTTGTCCAGTTTCCTCGCGAATTGCTAAGAATTCGTTTTTGCTCTGATTTATTTTCAAAAATGTGCAATCGGCACGCACACACAAATCACGATTTCCCAAACTTTTTCCTCATAATTCTTAGGTGTTGAATCTGCATTTTGCTTATTTCGCCGAAGTTACCGGTTTTTTTCAAATCGACGAATGAAATCGAAAATTATTTATATCAACTCCCGAGCTAAGCCGGGTATTCAGGTAGTTACTAATACGATTTTTTACATTGGGGCATTTTTTTTTTATAATATATATTTATATCTTACTAAAACAAGAAAAAACATGTTTTAATTCAAAATAACGACCCCAAACATACGGCCCAGAACAGCAGACTTTGGCTGATATACAATTGCCAAAAGATAATAAAAACACCAGCACAGTCTCCTGATTTAAGCCCCATAGAACACCTATGGGGATATCTCGAGGAAAAACTTAGGAAACGCACATTTACCAACAAAACAGATGAAAGAAGTCTTGCAAGAAGAGTGGCAGAGCATTGATCCGGAATATATCAAAAAGTGATACGACGTAGAGGAAGAGCTACAAAATATTAGTATTCAAAATAATCATTACTTTCTCACTTTTAATATTATTGCCCAATACTTTTTTGTTTCATTATTTTTAGACTTTGGAATTTTAGTCATTTTAGTTTAAGCAAAATAAAAAAGAATAACAAGATATTTAAATCCAATGTTTAAAAAATATCTTATATGTCGAATACTTTTTTTGACCACTGTAGTTCACACAAAACGATAAACACCAAAACTTAATTTGTTTGTTTTGGATTTTGACCATCATGGTCAGAGCAAAGAGAGCACTGTCAATATTGCCACTACTTTGATTATTCTGCCATGTATTGAACAGTGTCCTTATTGGCAACTATAAGCTAAGCGGTTATAATTATCCTGTCTCAGCTAAGCTAATTTTGTATGAAAAATATTGTTGAGCGGATAAAGCGTTGCCAAAAAAAGACGCAACTATTATGAAGGAAAATAAAAATACTGCACCTTCGGGTTCCACAAACACCAATAATCGCCCCAACGTTGGATCTATAATTTTTATCACATTGAAATGCTTTTTATACAGTTAAACTTTTCGGCATATGAAAAGTAACATAAAAAAAAACAAAAATTAAGGTCCCACTCTTATATGAGCCCTATAGGAACAAACTAACTTGTTTTTAAAAACAACTAATTAAAAAACTAATTTAAAATAAACCAGTATGTCAACTACTTTTAATTATATTAAGGCGGCAACTACTCTGATGTTGACATGTTTTAATTGCAAATTTTTATTAGATTACAAGTTTATATATATTTAACCATGTTATTTCATCAAATATTATAACCTTTAGGCCATTAGTAATAGTTTTCAATTGGTTATTTAAAAGCAATTAAAAAAATAATTTAAATGTAACTAATTTAACAAGTAGTTGAAAATATATGCAGACGAAAGTCAATTGACTTATTTAGCGGACATCACCATACAAAATAAGTTAGTTCGTTCTATGGAAAAAAGTCAGAATTTCAACTAGTTGTGGTTGACAAAAAACTACTTTATCAACTACTTTTAAATTAGTTGATTTTCCTACAGGGAGTTCAAACTTTACTCATAACATTATACAACTTTTAGCAAAAAGCTTTGTTTAGGCTTGATACTATTACTCATACATATAAGCTTAACATGGACTCGGTTTTTTTTTTCAGATTTTTTTTATACTACAAAAATATGTGAGTATAAGCATAACAATTTGACTCTTCTGGTAGCGCACATGTAGCATTGTTATTGTTTTGGCAAGCTTATGCTTTTGTTGCTTACGCTATAATGTTGTTTTTGTTCTTAGCTTTGTATTTTAATATTTTGCACATTTCTTGATTTCATCACATTCTTGATTTGTAAACAGTTTGTTCTGATTAAATTTTTGTTGGTGTTTCTTAAACAATTAAACTTACCCACAAAAGGCAAAAATTCTGATGACCAATGTGAGGCAGATGATGGTGGTGGTGTAATTTTGGTGTTCTAAAGCTTACTACAGCGTGAGGCGATTCGATGCGGTATTCTTCAAGCTTTGGAATTGCAATGAATTATGTCATTGTTGTTGTTAGTAGCGACTCCAAATTGAAAATTAAAATAACAAATCGAATTTAGTTTATTTTATTGCTTTTGTGATATATGTTTTTTTGTTTTTTTTTGTGTTTATTATTGCAGCAACCACAACAACCATCTTTTAATTGAAGGCACTTTTTTCGCTAATCATTAAAACTTATCATTCAAAAAAATCGAAAACTGTTCAACAGATAATTCTGTCCCCTCTGCTCCGAAGCGTAAATTATTTATGCACTGCTGCAGAACAGTCTTAAAATCGAAGAAATCTGCGGCGTTTTTTTTCCCCAACATATGTCGGGCATTTAGAACTATTTTGCACTTTAATTAACTATGAATCAACATCTAGAATGTTGCGGTATAATAATACATTGGGAGCGTCGTTTAAATTATTAATAATGAATAATAATTGGACTTTATTGAAGTATTTATATGATTTAGAATTTGATTTTTTTTTTTTTTTGCTATTTTTTGTTACTTTGGCTTTGTTCAGTCACATTTTACGAAAATCGTTTGCACGACGTTCGATCGCGTTGTTTTGGTTACGTTGTCAACACGTTGCCAAGCGTCGGTCGATGGTGGTGACTGACTGGCAGCCTGCGACTGGGTATAAGTACTAAATGAAGCGTGGTTGATTTTTTTGTTTGGTTTTCTCTTGTGAAAAGTGGATTGTTGTACTGGGGCTTAAAGCATAGAGTTGCCATGTATTGTGATCAAGAAAAATGTTAAGCTATTAAATTAATGTTAAGTTTTTTAATATCGTTCAAGATTCTTCACGTAGTCAAGAGTTTTTAAAAGCAACTTCTTACGTTGAGAGAAAAATTAGTATATTTTCGGTGCTTTTATGTAAACTTTGTGGTTCGTGCATTACTATTAATATAGCCAAGACAAAAGATAAAGCCACAGGTCAAGAAAATAAGAAGAATCTACACTTTTAAAATACTCTTAAAATAGTGGCGAAATTTTTGAATTATATAAAAAAAAAAATGTTTTTTTTCAATATTGAATAGTGTTGAATATGACATTATTTGAATATTCCAGGGGTAAAAGGTATGAAAAATCAAATAACCGACATGAATAGAAACTATTTACCCTATAAATTAATTTTTACCACCTAAATCGCTCAGACTTCCAACTGTGCGCTGCCTTATTACTTTCTGCAGTACATTAATATGTACGCAAAAACAGAACCGTCATGCGCAACAAAAACACAAACAACAACATTTACACGCGACTGTGCGCATATTTCAAACGGCAACATGCAGTCATACATCTCTCTCCGAATGAATGAAAATAAAAAGCTCCGAAAGCTTAATGAAGTCAAGTGCAGATTGCTGCTTTTTTTGTGCTGCAATACATGATATATAGCGACATTCTTACTAATGCAGTGGTTATACTACATACAAACATGTTTGTTGAGCTTTTTTGTTGCTAGTGTTTTACGTATACGAGAGAAAAGCTTACTTCTCATTTTATGCGCAAAAAACTAACAACAAAAAAGCTCTCCAAACATGTTTGACTAGCGTAACCATGGCATAAGGGGCTGTTCATAAATTATCTACTTAATTAGATAATTCATGAATTATCTACTCTGTTCTAACTTGACCACCAGAGGGCGCTTTAGTACAAATATTTTAAAAAACGTCAAAAAACTTTTAAGCCGTTTATCCGATTTACATGAAAATTGGTTTATAAGGGTTTTCTGCTATGGTGAGTGTTTTGGATTAATCGCTTTTGCACTATATTGAACACCAGAGGGCGCTGCAGTACAAATCTCTTAAGAAATCGTGAAACAGTTCTAAACCACTCATTCGATTTCGATGAAAATTTTTATAAAATGATTTTCATGTACAAGTGGCAAGTGTTTTGGCGTTATCTCTTTTGCTCTGTCTCGAAAGCTAGAGGGCGCTGTTGTAGAGTTTGTACATGTGTTATTAAACTGTTCCTTAACGGCTGCACTGATTTTGATGAAATTTGCTATATGTACACCACAGAATGGTTCAGATTCACAATTCACAAAGATACCCGGAAGATGGCGCTGTGATTGGGTTCCAGGAATTTTTGAAGTAAAACTTCTTTATGCACGCTTGACTTGGAGAGTAAGCTGGTAAATGCGTGACGAGAGCGTTACGAAAAGTGTGATCGGGCGAGGCGAACGGTATATAGATGTATGTGTATTTACATGTATATATATATGTATGTATGTACTCACGTATTTTAATTATTTAGCAGTTTATCATGAAAAAAGCAAAGGAAACTTTTTATTTATTATAAGTTTTATTGTGTTTGACCAATAATTAATATGAAAAATTTGATCATGTGAATAGCGCTTAATACAAATTAAAGCTTTCCTGACGTTAACAACGTTAACACAAACCAGTGGCGAACTTCGATGTTCAACAATTGTGAAAATTCTAATGTTTGTTTAGTTTTTTTTAACATTTTGAAGTTCTGTTATAAAGATGTTGCTTTCGTTTCTCACTTCAGTTTAGCAAAAAAAAATAAACGCTACTTAAGCTCCTGTTGTAGCTCTTACTTTATCTTGCTCTTTGTTTTTTTAAGCTGCTTTACTTGTTGAAGGTCTGCCTTTAATAAATTTGCTCGGCTTATTTCAGTGATGACCAAACCCACACAGTTTGAAACGCTTGCTTGTATGTGTAACGTTGAAAGCTTTTTACTTAAATAAATTGAATGTTAAAGCATTTTCAAAGCTTCCTGAAAGCTTTATATACAATAAAGCCGAAGGCAACGTCTGGCGACAATGTTGCGCGATAAGTCCCCAAAAATTCGTCCCATAAGAAATACATGTAAATGAAAACTGACAATTGGCGCTTGCAGCTCGTCGCGCATATTGTGTTTGGGCTATAAGCCGTAATCGATTTACTAGAACTAAAATACAAGTAATATATTGCTTAATTTTATATTTATGCTACTATTTATCAGACTGCACCAGTATGCAATTTATAATAAAAAGCAAAAAATAATAATTATATTTTGACTTTTAAAATTTTGAGCAAAACATAATTATTTCTGCTTATTATTTTTTAAGGCAAAAATTATAAAAAATACAGAACTACGCATCGCTCCTTAGTATTGCAATGTTTTTTTTTTGTGTGAGTGTATCTAGCGGACAAAGCGACCTTACCATAACTGATTGAAGTCTGCCTGCAGACTTAAAGCTTTTTAGCAGCAAAAGCATTTACATCATGGGTGCGCAAAATTATACATTCACATTCTTGTGATTGTATTGCAAATTTTTTTATTTTTAGAGCTTGCACTGAACGAAAAGCACGAGTTTGTTCATTCGTACCATGGTATATTGATTTACAAGGTAGGAGTGACAGTTCTGTTGGCGATCTGGATTTGTCAAAAACGAATTGAAAAAGTGAAAAGCAATAAGCAGCAAAAGAGAAGACAAGTTAAACTTTGTATTGATATGATAATTCCCAATTGACACTCGTGAGAAAATAACTAGTTGTCAAGGCTACCTGGTAATCATTGTATCATAATTCTTACGATCACAGCATAATGCGATAATGATAGCTTGTCATGTTGTATAAGGTTGCGACCATAGTGAAAGCTTATTGTTAAGCCTAGCCAAAAAGCACTTTGGAGCAAAAGAGATGCATGACTTGGTTTCTTTATTGCTTCAATATGTGTTTGGCTCGGCTCAGCAATAAGCGTTAATTATGTTCGCAACCTTAGGCAACGCAGAATCGAGCAGCCGCAACTTAAGATCTAACCAAAATAGACGAAACGAGACGATTGCAACTTGCCGAACGTCTGACGAGTTGAGACGCTAGGAGTTCGCTTCTTACGGAACAAAATGTATGGACAAGCTGTTTCGTTCAGCTTCGTTAAATTACGTTTGTTCATTTTGGGCAACAACAGTGAATTGCATTAAAGCGAACATTTTCGTCTCTACTCGTTACGGAGCAACTCGTCTATTTTGGTTGGGCCTTTAACAGCATGAAGTTCGTACAACGACTGATCGTATTATTTTATTCAGTGTAATAAGTTCTCACATTGGCTAAAGTGCTTTTATAATTAAAAGCTATCGTATGCATGTGAAAGCTATCCGCTCATGCGGTCTTTTGATACGTAAACATTGCTTGTAAAGCTCTTCGCTCGTGAGCCAGATATGGTCGACACTGGCTTAGACATAGTTTTAGCTGTCTATTTTTCGGTTTATGATCCGTTCGTTTTAGTAGGTACATTCTTTTATTGATAAAAAAAAATGAAAGCAATATTTAAAATAAAAAGAAATTTTAATAAGATTTTAAATTAAAAATGAATTCAAAAAGTTTTGTTGTGACGTAACACATGACCGACCTCCCCAACTCATGCCACGCTGCGTCACAAATGTTCGAGCGCCCCCTAAAAGTGTTACATTATATATGAACAGCCCTTAATGAACATTTTTTTTTTCCACATGACTGGAAGGGTTGAAATAGTGTCAAGATGGAAGCAGCACCTCCACTCTACCAGCCTTAATTTTTTTTTTGTAATTTTTAATTTTTTTTCAATTTTTTTTGTTAAAAATTTTGTTAAAAACATATGATAAAAAAAAGGTTACTAAATATATTTTTAGTTTTTTTTTATTGAATATTGAAAAAGCACCAAAAATTTACCCTCTAGACTAGAATACTGCCTTAAGACCGTTGATATGAAATCCTTAATTTCCTTTGTCTTCAAATTTGAATTCAACTATAAATAAATAAAAATATTGGGAACTTGCTTGAAGTATTTTAAGTTTTAAATTAAAAATATATGAACAAAAATTCATGTTTTATATTCACTCAACTCAACCTAATATAAACAAAAACTTAATTCATATTATTTATTATTAAATTATTTTTGAAAAAGTATTCGAATTTACAAGGAGGGTTAATAAAAAGTATCCATCAATATTTGAAAGAAAAATGTACTCAAACATATTCATTCGGATCCAAACGGCAACAATGCTCGATACATGAAACAATTAACAAGGTGGTAGTGACAGTGCTCTTGGCGAACATTGGTTGTCAAAGAAAAAATTAAAAAAAGTAAAAAAACCACCGAAAAAGTAAAATATACAGGCAAGTGACAACCTATGATCGCCGTTTGTGTGAATGTAGCCTGCTGTCACTACCACCTTGTTAGTAGCTTCATGGCTTGGATACGTTCGCCCTTATGCAAAAATAAACAAATACATAGTAATAAGTTCTACGCATGTCAAGTTGATAGAAACAAAAATGCTTGCTCTAATGCAGTGATGACCAAACGCACACACAACGCACACAAATAATGATTTACAACGTAGGAGTGACAGTTCTGTTGGCGATAAGGGGTTGTCAAAAACACATTAAAAAACAGAAAACGAAGAAGCAGATGACAAGTTAAACTTTGTATTGATTTGACAACTCCCGATTGCCGCTCGTCAGAAAAAAAATGTAGTTGTCAAGGCTACCTCAAGGTTCATTAATATAGGTTAAGTCACTTGAGAGAAGCTCGGTCGAACTGTCAGAATGGATGGAAGGAAATCAAGAAAAAAAACTCGAATCTGTACAATTTTAAGCTAACAGTAACTTTGACAGCTTGAGCAAAGGCGTAAAAAGAGTGCTTTTCTCTCAAGTGACTTAACCTATATTAATGAACCTTGGGCTACCTTGTAAATTTTCGTATCATGAACACAACTTAAGCTACTTGCGTGTATGTCTAACGTTTAAAGCTTCTCACTGAAAGAAAAAGAACGTTAAAGCATTTTGAAAATTTCCTGAAAGCTTTATGTAAAAAAATAAAAGAAAATACGCGAATAGAAAAATTATGAAATCAGAATCTAATTTTTTATTATTTCTTTTATATATTATTATTATATGTTTATTAAATGTTATTATATTATTATTGCAAATATTATAACATATATTATTATCCATATTATGTGTACATTTAAAACAGAGTTACATTACATTACATTAATAAATTACTAAATTACAAGTAAATTAATGTCACTACAAAATCTATATTCCCTGCGTTAGATATATATTTTGGAATTGATTATAAGTTTTTTCATGAATATGATATTGCAAATTTAGTATAAAAAATGTTGACAGGTGATAAACTTATACGACTTATACCATTTATAAGAGTTTTGCCCATTTGCATGAAACCTCTTTATATTTTACACTAAGTTAAGTTAAGAAATGTGCAAAACAGGTGATCTTCATCTTCGGATTATAAAAGCATTCATACTTCTCGATCCTCTAATGCGATCCTCTTCGGCAAGCAAATATTTTCATTTAAAAAATAAATTTAAAAAGCTTACAAAACATTATTTATAACATTTGCAAATTGTACTTACCTTATTCTTCCCTTTTATTTTTCCATTTAATATTAACAAAATTTAAATTAAATATATATTCCTCGTTACATTTTTCGGCATTTTTAATAAGGCGTAAATCGTTATCGTAAAACAAAATAAATATAAAATAAACTATTTTAAACTTGCAAGCTATGAAAACAATGATGACTTACATGAATAAAAAACGCTGCGTTTCTTAAGTATCAAATTTAAACAAATATAACAGAACTACGCACCGCTTCCTTATTTTATTTGTTAACCAACTTCAAGAAGGAGGAGGTTCTCAAGTTCGTCGGTTTCTCTGTTTTTTTCGGTGTACAAACATAACGTAATTATTTTTAAATCCAGCGAACAAAGCGACGTCACCCTATCTGCTTCGAGTCTGCCTGCAGACTGAAAGCTTTTTGCAGCGAATAAATTTATATACATATACATTTTTGAAAAAGCTCTTAGTTCGCGAGCTGATTATGTTCGTAGCTGCTCTTAATTAACTTCTTCTTTCAAAAATTGTTTTAAGGACAATCCTTCATCTGAATGATGAAGCAATTAAAAATTTTCTCAAATTTTTCCACTTTGAGATTAATTTGTGACATATTTTGAATTAAATGATTAATTTAGTCGTAAGAATAAAAACCTCATCTAATTCCTTATCCAGCAAGTGTTATTTAATTGAAATCGGTTGAAAATTCGCAGAGTTATTCTTCTCTTATACATCACTACAAAATCATATTCAAGCACACACAAAAACAAATAAATTGTTTGTGCTGAACATAAAAAGAGAAGAGACCAACTGGCGTTCATTGAAACTCTCGCCACACAAACAAAGGCGCAAGCATGAAAACAAAACGATCAAGCAATGCGTGGCATCGAGTATGATTTCGTAAAAAACTTTACATTTTATTATTAAAATTTCAAAACGAAAATTGATCTTTACGGTGCTGTAGCAGAAATATGATATTTTAAAACTTATTTCATAAAAATGGGCCCAGTACCTTAGAATTTTTACAAAAATTTACACTTTAATTTCATAAAATAGTTTAGATTGCTGCTGTGTGTGTTTGTGTTAAATTTGTTGATACCCTATAGGAACAAACTAACTTGTTTTTAAAAACAACTAATTAAAAAACTAGTTTAAAATAAACTAGTATACGAACTTCTTTGAATTATATTAAGGCGGCATCCACTTCAATTCTAAAAAGTTTTTATTGCATTATATATGAAGTAATTGAAATACTACTTAAAAACAAGAGGTTGATAAACTACTTTGAATTATATTAAGGAGGGACATGACATTTGCGGCAGAGAAAACAAACCTTTTTTTAAAAATTCATAACTCAGTGAAAAACAAACATTTTTCCAAATTTTTTTTATTATTGTAGAGAATTGAACAAATTATAAGAAAAAATTCAAAAAAATATATTTTTCACTCCAACATGGTTTTATAGAGCTCCAAACTGGCGGCAGAGAAAAAAACTGGGCCACGTGGTTGCAAAAATTGTCCGATCTGGAAAAAAATGACTTTTTTAAATCTTAACAAAATTGGTTATCGTATGACATGAGCTTTTTTTTTTAATTTTTTTTTCAATTTTTGGTGATGTTCCAAATTTGAAAGTGTGTTTTTTCGAAAAAAATATTGACTTTAAAAATTCATAAAAAATCGAAAAAAAAAATTTAAAAAAAGCTCGTGTCATACGATAGCGAATCCAATTTAAAAAAATAAAAAAAAAAATTTCGTCAAAAAATTAACCCGCTAGTGCCTCAGCCAGTACGAAAAACATGGTTTCGAGATAAACGCGTTCAAAGTTTGTGAACAAAGACAAAAAAGGTTACCTTCAATCTGCCATGTCTGCTTCGTACCGTATGCCTTCGTTATCTTGTGTTGTGCTGTTTCGTATAGTTTTTTGCAATCGTTTAGCAATTTGGGCTTCACCCTTCAAGTAGGTACGAAATAACAACCACCAAAAGTCTGGTAGCAAGTAAAACAAGTAAATATATACCAGCTGCCGTACGTAGGTAGCGCAAAAATTAAAAATGCGCTCTCACTAATCCGGCTGTAACTTTTGAACCCGTAGGAATTTTTCCATGAAATTTTTCTTAATCTTAAGAATATTTACTAAAATACAAAATTATTAAAAAATTGATCGATTTCAAAAAACTGCCAATGCCATGTAACCCCTTAAGGCGGCAACTACTCTGATTTTGACATGTTTTAATTGCAAATTTTTATTAGATTACAAGTTCATTAAATATTATTAACTTTAGACTTTACTAACATTTTGTCTCAAAAAGACATATTTTTTATTTACTACATAGTTCTGCAAGACAGACGTGGTAAACACACTTTAAAACTGATAAACTGCCTCAAATCGCTGCGAAACGATTAAAAATTCTTTATTATTTAAGATGTTCAAATTACAAACTGGTAGTCTTTAGCAAACATTGCACAATTTGGACTCAGTACGGAAATTGATGCATTGCTTACCATTCAGCAAACAATTCACTTCAGTAGTAAAGACGCACGCCTAGCGTCGAGTCTGCTCCACTTCATTGCGATTGACACTTAAAAAAAGCACTAAGCAAAATATCGGTGTGTCCATCGACCATTTATGCATCTATTTTTATGCATTTAAATTCATCTTAAGTAGGTGGAATATTAAATAGTTTTTAATTGGTTATTTTAAAGTAGTCAAAAATATAATTTAAATTTAACTAATTTAACAAGTAGTTGAAAATATATGCAGACGAAAGCCAATTGACTTATTTAGCGGACATCACCATACAAAACATGCTAGTTCGTTCTATGGAAAAAGAAAATTTCAACTAGTTGTGGTTGACAAAAAACTACTTTTTCAACTACTTTTAAATTAGTTGATTTTCCTACAGGGTATTTCTTCGTTGCTGGCATATTTTCGTTATGTGACAATTTCTACCAAATCGTTCAAATAACTGAAATCGACAAGTTAATGAACACAAACTTTGAAACTCAACGAAATAATTGTCATTTTTCTTTGGAAAAGCTTTATTCTTGCTTCTCATTCTTGCTAAATATTTTTGTCATTTGTTATTGTTTTTTTTGTTAACCTTCAGCATGATTAATAAAATAAATACATAAATAATACAACAAATTTTATTACTACTATGCAGGTTTCACATCTACGAAGACTGTGCATGTTAGCTAAGCTATGAAAACTTTACAATATTGCTAAAATGTCATCTATGCTTAATTTATTTTTAAAATATTATATATTAGAATTATTTATTGAATAAATTTTATATGCATATCACATAAAAAAAATATATTTTGTTTATTAAAATTTAAATTTTCTGTTGAATTTTGAGTTTATTTAAGTTTTTTACTGCAGGAAAAATAATAATTTCATATTATTCCGAAATATTTATTTCCATTTATTGAATTACATTTATTTTTAACCAACATAAAAATTAACAAGAACAAAAATCCATCACCAAATATATCAAACAAAAAATGCTACGTTCACACTTACGAAATTGTTTCTATTTTTTTTTGAAACATTCTTTCGAGGTCTGCAAAAAAAAATTCACTCTGGACCAGATCTGAAGAATACGGTGATTGTCTTGATGACACAGCCCTTTTTTTTCTGTTCACTGGCTGTTCTTATTCAAATGGGGCTGTTTTATCGTGATTTCATCCTTCAAATGCTTCAATAATGCTATGCAAGTTTTTTGTTTTTTTTTTTGCCTTTATTAGAATCCGTAGATCGAAGTATATAATTAATTTGGTTGTTGAACTGTGTTATTACTTCATAAAGCCGCTTATAAGTGCAATTTTGAATAAACAAATAACCAGGTGCGCACACAGGAAAATATAAGGGGGTAAGCCCCCCAAAGGAACGAATGAAAATAAAAACATTATGCAAAGTGTCCCGCAACTGAGTGCAACTGTTTACGGAGGTGAAAGGTTATGTCGAGCTGAGCAAAAAATCGAATCGGAGGGGGCCTAATTTCACATTCTCAGGAGCTTTCGTGTTATTTTAATATATCATGACTTTGATTCACGTTGTTTTTTCTAGCAGAAAAACTTACTTACAGAAAACTTATTTTGATAGCTCATTGCAAGGGCAATCAACTTTCTAACGGTATTTGAACAAACCCCACCGACTTAACCGTTACCGAGCTGTGCTCGTGTTATCAATCGGTTGAAACTACTAAATATCAACTTTGAGTGCAAATTTCTCAGAACTTCGCATAATAAATGATTATTTTTTGTTTTGTTGGTATCATTTTTGTAATTTATTTAATTCTTTTTTCAATGGCACCAAAAAAGCTTACAGTTAAAAAGCTTTTTAGTCGAGTTGAGAACTTATTACACTGAATAAAATAATACGATCAGAAGTCGCTGTGCGAATTTCATGCTGTGAAGTTGCGGCCGCTCGACTCTGCGTTGCCTTATTGAACACGACAACATATCATTAGCGCATTTCTTCGTTCATTCGATAGGATCATACTGTTAAGTTGCGGCCGCTCTATTCTGCATTGCCTAAGGTTGCGAAAATAGTGAACGCTTATTGTGGAGTCGAGCCAAAGAACACATTGGAGCAATAAAGAAACCAAGTCATGCATCTCTTCTGCTCCAATGTGTTTTTCGCAACATTATAGAACACGGCAAGCTATCATTCTAACGTTATGCTGTGATCGTACGAATGAACAAACTCGTGGTTTTTGTTCAGTGCAAATTCTTAAAGCAAAAGCTTTGCAATAGGATATTTATTTTTTGCAGTGGCAACACTAAAAAAGAGCAGTCAGCCAACCTCTAAAAAGAACTGGCTTGTGTTTTACATTTTCTGTTATGGCGAATGCAGCAGTTGTAAAAGTAAAGTATTTTTTTAAATAACATTCTCCTCTGTAAATTTTAAAATTTTTACATGAAAAAGAGTAACTATTTATATTTTTTTTATAGAATTGTACTGGTGCCTATATATTAACAATCACCATGTTATATTTGTTCCTAAGGACAGTTGCTTTGTTGGGAATATTGTCCCCACTGCCCGAGTCGTGTAATGCATGACCGATCAAGTAATAGTATTTGTTTTTTTGCAAGATGCCGCGTAATTTGAATGACTACGACATAGAGAGGCATTGGAAGATATTTTTCAAGATATCAGATGATGGTATGGAAGGCGGATTTGAGTCTGATGAAGCAGAAGAATGCAATGTCAAAAAAATGCAAAGAGTGCTGGAGTCAGATGTTGATGCCTTCCCAAGTTCTTTTACACCGGAACACATAAATTCCACACCAAGCAATACACCAGATGCAGTTTCTTCGACATCAAGATCACCAATACCTGCAGGACGATCTGGTAACTCACATCTTGACAAATCTTTGACAGCAGGAGCCCAGAAGATACCAGACCCACCAGACGAAGAATACTGTGATGAATTTGAATGTGAAGATGAATGCTGGGGGAAGAATATGCTGCTTTCCCGGTCAGATGCTGATGTCTTCGATGAGGTACCAACAACACCTAAGTACTTGTTGAATAGAAGGGCACGTCCAGTTGCCCACTTTTTGAAATTTTTCAGCGATGAAGTATTTGGTTTGATTGTTTTTCAAACAAACTTGTATGCGGTTCAGGATAGAATAAAGAATTGGACACCTGTTGACAAAGTAGAAATTTTCGCTTTTGTGGGCATTCTTATTATCATGGAATATCACATTTTACTAGACTTGTATTGGTCATCAGACCCTGGATTTGAAGTAAATCTAAAGTGGCTGATGTTATGACAGTAAAACGTTTCAAGAAAATATTGGAGGCACTTCATTTGAATAATAATAGACAAAAGCCCAACAGAGGAAGTCATGATTTTGATAAATTATATCTACAAATTGCTACGATATATATCTCTTATATCTTTGCTCACTGACGCTTTTCAAAATAATGCTTCTAACTCATCAACACAGAGTATAGATGAAAGCATGATTCTTTTGAAAGGTAGATTCAGCTTGAAGCAGTATATGCAACTAAAGCCTATAAAAAAGTGACAGTACCATAGGGTATTTATATAATTTTTAAATCTATGCAGGTAAAACAGGACAGGGAACAGAAGAGGGCCTAAGAGCTAAAATTGTCAAAAAATGTTCAAGCAAACTGTCACAGGAAGAGTTCAAAGCACATGGGACTTTCGACAACTTTTTTTTTTTGTGACTATTCTCTAATGCAGTATTTATATGAAAAAGATGTATATGCTACCGGGACGGTCAGAAGAAACAGAGCAGCCTTAGCAGATATAGTAAAAAAGAGCACAAATAGAACTGGCAGAAGTTTGTAAAAGAAAAAAATGCGAATTCAAATGGAGAACTAAGCAAGACGTAGCTTTTACGGGGTTTCAAGATACCAAAGAAGTTTTATTTCTAACTAATGCTTTCCATCCAAAAGTTGGAGTGACTACAATCCAAAGAACCCAAAAAGACGGCACCAAACAGACATTCCAATGCCCAAGGGAAGTGAAAGAGTACACAAAAGAATGGGAGGCGTCGACTTATTTGACCAAGTGAAGGGAACATATTCTATAGGACGAAGAAGCAAACGCTGGTGGCTGCGTATATTCTACTTCTTAGTTAACGCCAGTCTAACGAATGCTTTCATTTTATATTCTCGAACATCATGGGTAATAAAGAGGATATGTTGCAAGAGGATTGATTGGTGGTTATAGCAGCAGAAAAAGAAAATCAAATGTCGGTATCTATCATGGCAAGAAGTCCCGCGTATCGGATGAAAATTACCAAAAAAGCATCAATACCGTGCTTGTAGAAGTTCGATACAAAAATGAAGGCGAGCATTTGCCCGCAGCCATGGAGACCTATAGACGCTGCAAGCTCTGCAGTAGAAAGACGAATGATAAACGAAGCAAAGTAAAATGCAATGTCCCACTCCGTATCACGCCTTGTTTTGTACAATTTCATACAGCACAATACAGCACTGACGGGCAGTGGAGATATTTTTACCACCAATTTTTAAAAAATTTTTAAAAGTTGGCATTTTTTTTAGGCCCAATTTTTTTAAAAACCATGACAAAAAGTTATTTTTTTTTCTTCTGGTTTCTTCTGCCTTATAAAGGATTAAACTGAAATTTTCGGCCAGGAAAGAAATGTTCCTATTTAGTTTATTTAATGTATAAAAAAATTTTAAATAGTATAAGTAAAAAATCCCCAAAAAATTTTTCTGTGTGCGCCTCTGTAACCAACCCTTCAAACGTTTTTAGTCAGGTGTTTGCATGCATGCAAGCACATCTGAACATATGTAATGAAACCAGCTGCATGATAATTGGCTCATTCTGTTCAGTTGATCATCAGATTACGAGATATAAACAAGTCAATCATCATTCATAGTTGATTTATCAAATGAATTGAAAATGGTACAAATTATTTAAATTCAAATTCACGTGCGCCAATGATAGAAATCGTATGCAATGAAAGAAAAAATTGCATATTGAGTACCACACCTTTGCACTCTGTAATTTGCTTTCGAAATGATATCGTGTATCAGCACATCACATGACGGACGACTACGCTAGGTATACCAACCAGGGGCGGATCTAGTGAAATATTGTTTAGTGTATAAAGCACTAAAACGTTAATAAAAATTAGAACTTTAAAGGGCGGTGGTTTTGAACTGAATTTTTTTCTGAAATAATTTTTGTGATCATTTAACAAAAATTAAATCTTTTAAGTTCATCGTAAAATCATGAAACAATGTTGTTGACGTTCGGAAAAGCCTATTATAGATAATTTGTCTATTTGAAGCTAGAGGTATGGTCGAAATTTTTTTAAAAAATATAATATTTTTATGATATATTTGAAATTACCCAATTTTACCCCTGCAGATAATTTTAGAAAAAATTTAGTTCCAAGCCAACTCTGAAAGTTTTTTTTTTTTAACTAACATTTTAGTGTTGTCTTATTTTGAATAAAGATTTGTTAGTTTTGCGATCAATATTTCGCTAGATCCGTCCCTGATCGGTATCACTGGTCCAATGTAAATAAAAAGCAAATTTGTTGCATGACTTTCAATATATATGTAATTTTTTTTTTTTCAATAAATACCTTCTGTTACAATTTCATGGATGATATAATAAACATTTAAAAAACATTAATACATTTTTTGACACATTGAAAAAACGCATTGAGTAAAAGGAATGGATATTTAAACAAAAGTGTTTGTAAATCTTTGGTTGTATAAGCTTAGTTCCTAAATAGCACATTGTTTTACACATATTAACTCGGATAAGCCTGAATTTTTTTTTTTTAATGTTTTGATAATTTTGCGCAAAACGTGTTTTATTTATTATAAGTAACCCACTAAACACATTTTTTTAAATGCCACGTCCACCTATTTTAAGCAAGGCCCAATCATTATGGAAGAACGTGGAACGCTTACCACTACATTGAAATATATTTCATGTGAAAGTTCATGGAAATGCGATAAAAACATTTGTTTAAAGGATTCGCATAGCTGAGTTTGTTTTATCCCTGATATTTAATAAACAAAACTTACCTGTTTAGGATAAGATCCACATATTCAGGCATACAAAAAATAATGTTCTTTTTTACTGTCCAAAATAAAACAAATCATAAGATAAAATTCATTCCCAACGGTACTTCAAAATTATAGTTCGGCTATTGTGTTCTAATTGGATCGTTTTGCGCCAATGCTTGAAAACCTTCTGGAAGGACGTTGGGCTTATCCGAGTTAAGTGACATGCCACGATGATCTTGAGAATGATAGTAGTTTGATTTAAAAAAAAATTTCAGCAAATTTAAAAGATAGTTTTTGAACATCAATAAATTGTTTTTTTTTTTTAATCTATAATTTCCATTGACAGCAAACAGACGCTGAAGCATAATAATCTGTAATGAAAGAACAAAAATAAAATGCAATAATTTTAATGCACATTAAACTCTAGTTGAGATTATTTTTATTTATTTAATCAATCTTCGTTACATTTCTGATTTATTTTTGTTTAGAAATTTCTACGTCAAACTAAATCGATAGAAATAAGGCATCTTAAATATTCTCTTAAGATGCACTTATGGGTTAATTGGGTTTAACTCAGTATGGACTGACCCACGTTCCCGTTGAGCTAGAATAATGAAACTTTCCACAAGTATTTAGTTTTGTCTGACTAAAAAAAATAAAGAAATTAAAAAAAATATGTAAAAATCGGGTTGCCACTTCGATATTCTTAATTTTCAAATTTAACGATATTTTACAAGCAAAGCCAAGCATTTTGCGCCAATATTGATCACAAGAATTTCCACAAAACAACAAAAAACAAATATGCAAAAACGTATTTCGTTAAAGACCAGCGTTGTGTCAACCGCGGGAGCCACGTGGAAACACAGATATGCTGCATGTTCGTCCAAAGGGCGTAGGCGTAATTGAAGATGTTGATGATGCTGCGAGCGGGGCTCAAGAGGAAAAGGAGGATTGGCATGTTGAACAGCTAGATAAGACAGCTGAAATGCCAGCATCTCAGCTAAAAAACAAAAAAAATAGAACAAAGAAACCAAATGGATTCGGCGATGGAGCAGTTTGCTACTATTGCAAAAAATCATGCTATTATGGTAAATATTAGCATACGACTGGCCGCACGTTTGTATGGGAAATTTTAAAAATTCAAAATACTTTTAGCATGCACCGAATGGTCGTGGTATTCGAACTTTCAAAAGAAACGTTCCATAACATACTTGTAGCGCCATCTCTGGGTACGATGGTGTATTATTTCGTTAGTGCGGTATCTAGCAGTGATATAACAATGAGTTAAAAAGGAAGTGGCTATAAGGGGTAAACTATTATCGATAGTTTTTGTGTGTTTTTGTATGGTGACCCAAATAAGGGTAGCAGATAGGGTGTAAATGTTCTTAGCAGAAATGTTTAGGTTCTAAAAATAATAGTACCATCTGATACATTTGGCTCTCCTAAAAGTTCATCTGCGAAAGATACAAACTATTTTCGACAATTTTTTAAAGTTTTTTTTAACGGTGACTCAAAGAAGGGTGGCAGATAGGAGGTAAGTGTGTTGACAAGAAATATTGAGGAGCTAAAAATAATAGGACCAACTCATATATTTGACCCGTCTCAGAGTCCAGTTGCTAGAGATATTAACTATTTTCGACAGTTTTTGTGTTTTGGTATTGGAACCCAAAGAA
The DNA here is from genome assembly GCA_914767935.1 of Coremacera marginata. NCBI lineage: Eukaryota > Metazoa > Arthropoda > Insecta > Diptera > Sciomyzidae > Coremacera > Coremacera marginata. The sequence continues at coordinate 5,800,214 of OU612048.1, forward strand.
TGGGGTGGCAGATAGGGGTGAGTAGGTTCAAAAGAAATGATAAAGGGCTAAAAATAATAGAGTTAGCTCATATATTTGACCCCTTTAGGAGTCCATTTGCGAGAGGTATAAACTAGTTTTGACAGTTTATGTGTTTTTTGTATGGTGACGCAAAGAATGATGTCAGATAAGTGGTAGGTGTGTTCAGAAAAAATATGGAGGGGGTTAAAATAGTAGACTCGGCTCATATATTTGACCCATCTAGGAGTCCATTTGCGAAAGATATAAGCTATTTTCGACAGTTTTTGTGCTTCTTGTATGATGACCCAAAGAAGGTTGACAGATAGGACGCAAGTGTGTTCAGAAAAAACCTAAAGGGTCAAAAAGTAATAGGACCAGCTCCTATATTTAACTCCTATAGGAGTCCAGTTGCAAAAGATATAAACAATTTTCGACAGTTTTTGTGGTTTTTAATATGGTGACCCAAAGATGGATGGTAGATAGGAGGTAGGAGTGCTCAGCAGAAATGTTGAGGGGCTAAAAATAATAGGACTAGCTCATATGTTTGACCCCTCTAGGAGTCTATTTGCGAAAGATATAAACTATTTTCGACAGTTTTTGTGTTTTTTGTATGGTGACCCAAAGCAGGTTGACAGATAGAGGGTAGGTGTGTTCAGAAAAAATCTTAAGGGCCAAAAAGTAATAGGTCCAGCTCCTATATATGACCCCTCTAGGAGTGCAGTTGTGAGAGATATAAACTAGTTTGGACAGTTTTTGCGTTTTTTTATATTTATATGGTGACCCAAAGATTGACGGTAGATAAGGGGTAGGTGTGTTCAGAAAAAATTTTGAGGGACAAAAATAATGGGACCAGCTTGTATATTTGAACCTCTCGGAGTCCAGTTGCGAGAGATACAAACAATTTTTGACAGTTTTTGTGTTTTCTGTATGGTGACCCAAAGAAGGGTGGCAGATAGGGGGCAGGTGTGTTCGGAAGAAATGTTGAGGGGCAAAAAAGTAGGACCAGCTCGTATATTTGACCTCGTTAGTAGTCCATTTGCGAGAGATATGAACTATTTAGAGCATTTATCTTTTTTCAGATAAGGAGGTATGTTGAGAAAAAATGGTGGGGGTAAAAATAAAAGGAGCTTGTCATACATTTTAGCCCTCTCGGGGGCACTCGAAACCTATGAATTATTTTCGTCAAATTTTTCCCCCTTTAGTACCTTTTTTGAGCGAATGCAAAAATTGTAGTTAAATTAGTTTGTCATTGTCAAAACTCACGAGCAAGAAACATTAAATGAATTATTCGCAAGCACAATTAAATTGTTTTCGCTCTCTGCTTTTTTGCCTCTCAAAAATCGCAGCACATTCGGTTCATTTAGTGTAGCTGCGCAACGGAATGATAATAATTATGCTAATTTTTATGCAATCGTAGTGTATTGTTTGTGTTTGCATTCAAATACACAAACTATAACGCTACAGAACAATAGTTGAAGCCACCTTCACTACATAACGTTAACGTAATGTTCTCTAAGTCAACGGTACAGTACTACTCTAACATACGCTACGTTTAGCGTCTATTTTCGTTTCCTTTTCTGATGTACCCAATTGTTCCAAAAAAGAATAAACATAAATATTTATTTACCTTCATAGCCAATCGGATCAAATACTTGACAATTTGTTGCATTAACTGTCATTTGTGTTATACTTTTGCATGCCCGTCACACCCTCTAAGCTATGTGCACGCCCTATCTTTTGCAAGCGAGCCAAATTTGCTGCGACAGAATAATTTGGTGGACATCTGAGTCCCTTAGCTGCTGGACCCTTTTGAGGGTTGCCCAACTGTGTTGAAGCCGTTGAATTGCCACCTTCAATTAAAAGCAACAATTAGATTAGAAATGGAAAAAATTTATACATATATATGCGGCAGGTTTTGAGAAAATTCTGAATAAAATATAAGTTAATGCACTATACAATACAGCTTCTTGAAAGTATCAGAACTCAATTTTTTAATGACCATTTTTACTTTAGAAAAGGGGTAATCTTTACAATTTTTGTCTTAATTTATAAATTAATCAATAAAAAATACAAAAATAGCCCGATACTCTTTACGAAACCAATTTGTTATTGTTTGGGAACGTATAAAAAGTAAATAGTATAATTTTAGACGAAAAAACGGGATATTTTTAAAATTTATCAACCTTTGAAGACCTATATCTGCGCAGTTTTATCACCGATTTGGACTTAAGAAAAAAAGGTATTGAAGGTACTCAATGAACTTAAAAAAAAAATCATTATTAAGGGGACCCTTTCAAGTCTGCTGGCTGTCTTGTAGCCTGAAATGTGCTAAAAACAAAAATAAAACTATTTAAATAGAAAGCAGTGCAAAACCACGAATTTGTACAGTTTTCTAAAAGAATTTAAAAAGCATTTAAAAAATCTACAACTTGAGACCTTAACGTTCAATAAATATTAAAAAATATATTTTTTGCTTAATTTTGAAAACACAATAAAAATTGTCAAAAATTATTTCTTTGCTGTAATTAAAATGGTCACCAAAAGCACAAAAAATTGTTCAAGAACTGAAACTTATAGAAAGTTAAATTTTTTTTATATTGCATTAACGTATATTTATTTCAGAATTTTTGAAAATGTCTTCATTTAATAGAATGACTCATATATATGTATACGAGTATTAAGAACATACCTTGTATAGAAGAATGTCTACGCCTTGGTTGTAAAATTGGAGATGACACATTGCACTGCTGATCTGTTGAAGACGTTGAAGGTAACTTTAGAGTCAAAGAATTGAATACAGTATTTGCACTATACTGACAGCTTCCACGATTTATCAAATTAACGCTTTCTGTAGCTGAACCCATGGAATGGCTGTCATGTTGCGCATATGAGCCATGACCACTGTCACTTGAAGTCGCAGATCCTAAGAATATTTTTATTTTTTGTTTTAGTTTAATATAACAATCCTGCGCGAACAGGACATGCAAAAAAGAGAAATACAATTTTTTAAAAAAATTCAAAATTAAAAAAGGGTTGAAAACTTAAGGCTGAAAACTAAATGAAAAGGTTTTTTGCATAATTGCGAAAATTACCACATACAGTAAAAATTTCTCCAGTACAAAATTTCACTAATACAAAAACAAATTTGAAACAAAAATAATAAAAAATAAAAACAAAATTTATTTTTAAAATAAGAAAGAACTAAATAAAAGTAAATATTTAAATTTTTGAATGTCAAAAAAAATATATACTATAATAAAAACTTTGTAACCGTTGTTACAAACGGTTAATAAAAATTTTAATAAAATTGAAATAAAAATTGAAAAATTAAAATTTTTTAATCAGTTCACCGGTTGAAGTTATGAAACAAGAATGTACTTTTATGGTGTATTTCACATGAAGAGTACAACCAGAAAATTAAAATCTTTAGACTGTCTGTTTTTGGCTATATTACACCTCATTGGTTTCTAGTTTGTGTAGAAGATTTTGGGTCTGTGCAATATCTAGTTCGGGTTTCATCAAATCGTGAAGAGTCAAAATATGACTTTTTTGAAAAATTATTTCATCGCTTTAAATTATATTCAAAAGGAAAAATTTTAGAATAATTTTTTAAATTTTTTAAGAAACAAATTTTTTAAATAATTAGATATAGTTAAAAATAGTTTAGAAAATGTAATAATTTACAAATTTAGTTGCTCAATTTTCTCACGAAACTATAACTGGAAAAACTGAACCAATTCTCCAAATTTTTATACAATTTTGTTAGGTGTATTTGGTATACTGACTTTACAAGGCATGTAATTTGGCAAATAGCCTTCGCATTGGACCCGTAGAGCAAGAGTAGGGAGCAAAAATTTTTGGTCATTTGTTAAAAGAGTAAAGGATCAGACGCCATCGACTATTCCAACTCTTTTAAAAGATGATAAAATCTTCACGGATTCGGCTCATAAAGCGAACCTTTTGGCCGGATTGTTTGCACATAACTCCACAATCCCAGTTAGGAATCAGCCACTACCTTTCGTTGAAAGAACATCTTCTGAGATGCAGGCGATATATTTTCGTACGAGAGCAGTTAAAAAAGTCCTTGCAAACCTCAACAAAAAGAAAGCCTCTGGTCCGGATGGCATACTACCACCTGTGCTAAAAGCGTGTGCTTCTAGTCTGGCTCGGCTTTTGAGTAACCTGTTCAATATCTCCTACAGGACAGGAGTATTTCCATCTTGTTGGAAGGTCGCAAGGGTCCAGCCGGTACCAAAAAAGGGCGATGCCACGAACCCTGCTAACTACTGACCCAAATCGATATGCTCTACGTTCGCCAAAGTTATGAAGAGTAATTAACTTCAACCGTCAATATGGTTTTCATAGGGCCCGCTCTACTGGTGACCTTATGGCGTTCCTAACTGAAAAATGGAACTAATGCGTTCACTTATTCGGTGAGAACAGAGTTGTTGCTCTGGATATTTCAAAGGCATTTGACCAAGTGAGGCATAAAGCGCTCGTGTCTAAACTCATTGCATATGGTGTCGGTGGTAACTTTGCTCGGTGGATCACGTGCTTTCTTATGAATCGAAAGATTCATGTTGTAGTCGATGGCATATCGTCCAGAGAGCACGCCATCAACGCAGGTGTACCGCAGGGCTCAGTTCTATCGCCAACTTTGTTTCTGGTTTTTATCAACAACCTTCTGTCGTTGACTCACAAATCAATGCATTCGTTTGCGGATGACAGTGGCATTTGCCATTCATACTCATTTAAAAAACACTCGAGCTCTTTGGAGATTGAGAGGAAGAGGCAACATATGAATGACACACTTCATAATGACTTGGGAAATATCTCCGAATGGGGTCTTGCTAATAGGGTAGAGTTTAATGCTAGCAAGACCCAGTGTTGTCTGTTAACCCACAAGCGAATCAATTGCCCCTTAGCTCCCCTCAATATGAACGGTGTAGATCTTACGGAGTCAGATGCTCTTGACGTTCTAGGCATATCAATACAAGCAGATCTTCGGTGGAATGATCACATTTTTGATGTGTCAAAAGAAGCAGCCAAGTGCCTTGATTTTTTTAAAACGGTGTAAGAAATGCTTCACTCCATCTGATCTTCGTTTGATTTATGCCTCATATATTAGGCCGAAAATGGAGTACAATTCGCACGTTTGGCCATGGCCTTCAAGATCATATTTGGAGCTTCTGGACCGGATTCAAAGACGTGCGATATATTTGATAGGTGAGGTAAATATTTCATCTTCTCTCAACTCTCTTGGGCATCGTCGCAATGTTGGTTGCCTAAGCCTTCTGTACAGGTACTACCATGGGAAGTGTTCAAGGGAGATACATGGCTTGACGCCACGAGCTCGTGTGTTTCCTAGGTCCACTCGGGCAGCTTTCCAAGCCCATCCCTTTACCATTGCCACTTTGCCCAAAGGAACATCGCATTACCGAGATAATTCGTTTATCGGTCGCTTAGTAAAATTGTGGAACAATTTCCCTGCGAGCGTGTTTCCCGGCAGTTTCAATTGTGTAAATTTAAATTAAATGTTCACCGACACTACTCCATCTTTCCACCCTCCAACTAACTATCATCCGTCTTCCGAATCAACACAGTGCTTTCGCATTTATAAGGGGCATCGCCTGAGTACTGGTTAAGTCTAAAAAAAAGGTAAAAATTATTATCTAATTCCACATAGAAATCACTGTATAAAATGGTTTTAAAAACTTCATATTTTTGTTAAAAACAAAGTAATTTTTTAATTTCTGAGGTATACCATTGTTTGCAGAAAGGTGACGGCCGCAGAGATAAATTAATTCAATTGAAAAAAACGTTGTGTCAGGTGGGAATTGAACCAGGGTCCTCTGGCGTATGGGCCACGCTCTCTACTCATTGCGCCACGGCCACCACAACTTCATATAGGACCAAACTTTTGTAAATAAGCCTAGAAATATTATCTCGTTAAATTATTAAAAATGTTTAATTAATGCTTTGAAAGAGCATTTTAGAAAGGATTTTAGGCATTGATTCATCATTATGGATAAGACTTGTGTTAACCATAATGACCCTGAATCAAAAAAAGAATCTAAAGTGTAGTGTAAACCTGGTTCTTCAAGCGAGTTCGTGTTCAAAAATCTGAAAGAAGGTTATGGCGTTAGTTTTTTGCAAAGCAAAAAGGTTTCTTTTTAGTGGACTATCTCCAAACTGAAAAAACAATAAAATCTGAATATTATTGCAACCCTTTGGATCAGCAAAGATTTGTGAAACAGGACCCGGTTTCCAAAAGAAGAAAACTATCAAAAAACTATCGCTAAAATCAGTGAATTATTGTACGAATTGTTGGAACATCCAACCTTTTTGTCAGATCTAGCTCCCTCTGACTTCTGGCTGTTCTCACATCTCAACAAATGCATGCATGAAATACGATGTCCATCAGACGAAGAGGTGATAGCGGCGACATGAGAGTATTTTGGAGATCTTCCAAAGGCCACGACAGTGATGGGATTCATAAATTAGAGTACCGTTGAAACAAGTGTATTGAGCTTCTGGGAAAATTTTTTATGAATAATAAAAAGCATTTCAAGCCATAAAGTTATGTTTTTATTTCTATTCTAGAAACTTATTAAGCAACCTGGTATCAAACACACTTTTTTTTACTGATCATTTTCGCACACAAAGAAAGAAAAGGAAATAATAGAAAACAAACGTTTTTTATGAGACTATACTTCGACTTACCTGACATATTACTTTTTCTCAATGGAAAACTACTGAATGTTGTAACAGCTTTATTTTCTGTTGAAATATCAACCGATTGCAGAGGCGTTGGTGTATCTGAATGCGATCGTTCATGAATAGATCGTGCAGAAAATGGACTGTCAGTACCTTTAATAAAAAATTTAGTTTTACTTGTTAAAGTCGTGCTCAGATATTTTAAAATATATAGAAAAAATAACAAACTGTAGAGCTTTATATTATTTTAGCTTTACTTTTTACTTTATTTTACTTTACTTTTTAAGACAAGTAATGCGTGATAAAGATATTGAAAGTAGGAGTTGTTTTTAAAATATTCGAAATTTTGGAGCTTGGAATAACTCAAGTTACCCAATATTATTTGGAGTTTCCAATATTTCAAGAATCGAATAATATTAAAATTTTCGAATGTTCGTTCAAGCAAATATTCGAAAAATTAAATATTTAAATTTTTGAAATAATTGAAATACTCGCAAAGGTAAGGAAAAATTGTTTAATTTATAATTTTTTAAACGTTTATAAAACGGCTAACGGAAGGAAACAATCAAGTTTCTTTCAGTTCCTGAAGATTGGATTCGCCATCTTGAATTTAAAAAATCTAAACTCTAATTCGTAATCAGCGACCTGAGAAACTCGCTTTTACTCTCGTAATTTTGAAGCATTTTATGAAATTTGGCTGGCCATATTGGATCTGCCATTTTGAATTTTAAAAATCTAAGCTCAAATTCAAAGTCAACGACCTTAAAAACCCTCCAATACGTATTTTTCCATAATTTTGAAGCATTTTATAAAATATGGCTGGCCATATTGGATCCGCCATTTTGAATTTTGAATATCTAATCTCAAATTCGTAATCAGCGACCTCAAAAACCCTCCTATACGTATTTTTTCATAATTTTGAAGCAATTTATGAAATTTGGCTGGCCATATTGGATCCGTCATTTTGAATTTTAAAAATCTAATCTCAAATTCGTAATAAGCGACCTCAAAAACCCCCAAATACATATTTTTTTCGCAATTTTAAAGCATTTTATAAAATTTGGTTGGCCATATTGGATTCGTCATCTTGCATTTTAAAAATCTAACCTCAAATTCGTGATCAGCTACCTCAAAAACCCTTAGTATATATATTTTTGGGACAATTTTAGCATAAGTGATATGAATTTTATTTATAATATTCATAAGTTATCCAATAACGTTAACTATTTTTACATATTGATATCTTGAAGAGGTTAGGTTGATTCAAATAAAAAAAAAAAAATATTCCTAGTTAAAGTTTAGATATTTTGTGCACTTTTAGTTGTGGTTTGGCATCATCTCAGTAACTTCATTGATGAGAAAAATATTCACAAAAAAAGCGCAAAAAATTCTGTAAGTTTTTTATTTAAAATGCACTATATTGGCTTTAAAAGTCATTATTTTGCAAATCTGACTGCACCAATCGAAATAGCGATCTCAAAAATAGTAGATTAGGTGTATTTGGAATTTTTTAATATAAATTTTTTATGGCAGAAAATAAGTCTCAAACATCGTATGAAAATTGTGCTCTTCCCGGACTTAATGGGTTAACATGAGTTTACACTATACAACAGAGATAAAAAGATAGGAAACTTAATGTTTTTCAAGGCTCATTTCATTTCATTTAAACTAATGAGGTTGGATGTTCCATGATATTTGTGAGTTTTTTGTGGTAAGCAATTTTACTGTTTTGCACATTTATGGTAAGTTTAGATGTTCCATGATTTTGTGTTTAGTATTGACCTGAGATATAGAGAAAGGAAGCTTCGATTTTGGACTGTGGGAAAGGAATAGCCTTATGTTATAATTGTGTCAAATACTAACACAAAATTTTCAATAAGAGCACAAAAATTCCCCTCAAACATGGGATATTCAAACTCACCATAAATGTGTAAAAGGTTGATAAACCACAAAGACTCCCCTCAAACAAGGGACATCCAAACTCATATACACAATTCATAAGTTTTGCATAAAAATGAGAGTTGAAAAGGTGAAATCTGAAATAACCTTGCAAAACATGAAGCTTTCTATCTCTTTATCTCTGTTACTGACTTCGTTTTGACATAAGCAGGACATAAGGCTATCCCTTTCTCTATGCTGTTGATGAACTCCTCCGTTTAGTAATTGAATTTGTGGATAAACATTTTTTATTTTATCTAAATTAACAATTTTCAGTAACAGTTTTTTACTTTCAATTTTTATTTTTTAAGTTCCTTTACCAATAATCATGACCCCACTCTGTAAAATTTGTAATTTCTTTATCATTAAATAGCCCCACTACTTTTGCCTCTAGCTCCCTGTGAACTATAGATTGTAGTTGTTTTATTATTTTTTCAACAATATTCGGTTCATATATTTCTTTTTTTATTTTATTGCTAAAATTAGTTTAATAGATACATACCTATGAGTTTGTGAAGATAATGTTTACCCTGTATATTGTAAAAATTTTGATTAAATAATAATTGAATTGAAAAATTTAAACAAAACCTATATTAATCAACCTTGGTCGAGGCTCACCAAGCGTGGGACTATGTGAAAAACACTGCTTGAAGTCTTAGAGCTTGAAGCTATAAACTAGACATTATTTCTCCAAGCTTTCGTCATAATTCGGAGCCCTAACATATGCCTGCTAAACATAAACATGGTGATAATTTGCTAGCTAGTTGCTAAGTCGTTTCCCATACAAAATATTGACAGGACTAAGCAAATTGTAGTGAATATCCTTAGTTTAATTAATGAAATCTTTGAAATGAAAAAATGTTGCTTTTTTTGATGTTGAAAGAATGACAACAAGTCAAAAATTGGTGGCCAGATCGATGAATGGGTGATTTTGTGTGCTAACTTACCTTGAGCATTACTGCCAGCAACCATGCGTCTATGTGAACCAGGACTTATACTACGACATTCTGGTGGTGATGGCGTAAGAACACCGCTGCCAGTACCAGTGCCAAGGCCGTGAGCATTAAAAACATGCTGTGTTAAAGGCAGTGCAATAGAAGCGCGATATGGTTGATTAGCACGAATTTTCATTGGCTCAGAAAGTGACAGCATTTTCCTCACAGTCTTTGGTGATGCTGTTGTTCCAAACTTACTACAACCTACTACACTGTTCTTGTTAAGCTTTTGATGCTGTTCACTTGTAGAACTTGTTGAGCTTGTTGTTGAAAGTGTTGGTGAAGGATGGCGCTTGCGTAGCGATAATGTGGAAATTGGAACAAAAGCTGAAGCAGCTATTTGTATGCTTACTTGATCAGCGCTATTGTGGGACAAATTTCCAGTTAGAGATGCAGTGTTTGTGTTTACATATTGTGCACCACTAAAATGCTGTGCTGCAGGTTCACACTCTAGTGATAGTTTATGCAGTAAATCTTCATCGCTGGTTACTTTCATATTACTTAAATATGACTTGACGCGTCGTATCATTTGAGCCTCTTCGAACATTTTCTTAGGATTTGGAGCAGCTGTTGATTTCTTGCGACGCTTAAGCGTGCCATGGCCTGTACTGATACCAATGCTATTGCCGCTGCCACTTATTGGCTGTTGTGAAACTTGAGCTGCATTGGTTCCAGACATTTGATTTAGCACTAGTATGGCCAAAGAAGCTTGCTGTCCATCTTTGCTCTTGAGCAAAGTCAAAAAATCATACGTTGCTGAGCACATTTGCTTAAGAGTACGCACTTCCTTTGCTAGCATGCGCATTTTTTCAAAATTTATCAAATTTTCTTCAACATATGTGTCATTGCCCAAATGTATAAAGGTTAGATCTTTCTTAACCACCGGATAAAATGGTATTATGGGCTGTTGCGAAACCCCCAATTCAGCTAAGACCAGCTGACGATATTTTGACATATTTCTGGAAGGATCCATTAGATCTTGCAAGTCGGAAAATAAAAGATCATACTTTGAAGGCAACTTTTCCCATGTCTGACGCAGTCTGGAAACAGCAGCGTGGCCTAAACCAGATACAATAGCAAACATAGAGTTAAAATTGCGCATTTCTTTGCAATGTCGTGCAATTTTAATAAATTGCTTGATAATCTTCATGCGCCTAACAACATTATGTTCGCTACAAATCTCACTGATGACCCAGAACATTTCACGATTGATCAGAGTGGCGAATTGCATAAGTTTTGGGACACCGTATTTTGAATTAAGCTCGAACAGATCATCAATATATTCAGTTGGTTCGATTATGCGAAATATAGCAAAGTCCTCTAAGGTCAACTGTATTGACAGCTCATAGGCATTCAAGTGCAGAAAATGTACAGTACACTCGCGTACTAGTTCCAAAGCCAACTCATCGGGCACCAATGTTTCTGTGACCCCGTTAGTTTTTAAGTAATAACGCGCAGATAAAGCAATACGTTCGGCTAAATTTTGCAGCTGATCTGGTAAACGTCGCTGCTTAACCATGCCTCCCTCTCCAACACTCACCTCACAAAGTGAAAAGTTGGAGCCGGCATCATGAATGTCAAATTCCTGTAGAGCTAACATGACCACTTCATGTGCTGTGGTTTCTTTGCTTATGAGCACATATTTGCACGTCTGGTCAGCTCTATATATTTTGAGTACATGTTCCGGATTTTCCTGAATCGGTGTTGTTGTAGCGTGTGGCGTTGACACACCGGCGAGTAGTTGTGTGGTTTCGTCAAAGCACAGGCTGGTTAAATCCGGATTTGATTGGGACTGATACATACTGCTAACGCAGCTGGTTGGGCTTGTTTGTTGTTGGTGCTGAGACGGGGCTGTGGCTATAGTTGTGATCAACTGATGATCAGGTATAGCGTTCGATTGAAAACTACCCGACTTTGTGTGCGATACCGTGTAACCGCCGGTAGATTTTTGCAATAGATTCATTTTCATCAGCGCCTTTTGTATGCGACGTTTGGGTCCCAAGGCCATAAAACCTCCACCACTACTAGGCTTATTTTGCTCACCACCCACTTGATTTTGCAGCGAAATAGTATCTTTTTTAGTTGCCGTAGCACTGCTCTGTAGAATATTATTAACAAAGTTACTCGCAATGCTACCACCCACACTTTGATGTGAGGCTCTATCACGCCCTCTGCTCTGACTACTGTCTACGTCAGCAACGTCAGTTGATAATAGCTTCGACTGGGTCTGTTGCAGGTCAACGGAATGTAATCTTCCAATATTTGAACGATTCTCAGTATCTATATCTGTCTTGCTATCGCCTCTATCGCCTTGAAGTGTGCGGCGTACAATAAATGAGCCTCCCAATGATGTGGAATTACTTCTTGAACTTTTTGCATTTTCAATGGCAACCAGCATCTCTTTAAAAGCCAAGAGGTTACTTTTAACGGTTATACTAATATGTGTACTAGCCATGAGCAGTTCCATGACACGCTTGCTCGTAACATATTCCAAAGACTGTCCGTTCACTTCGAGTACTTGATCGCCGCGTATTAGACCGATATCTTGTGCTTTAGTATCGTCATCCACGTGTGCAATAAAAATACCACCACCAGTCGTTATCATTGTAAGAGCGCGCATTTCATAGCCTCCAATAATTTTAAACCTTAGCCGTTCATTTCGAGAGGAACGTGCAAGTGTTACAGAGCGCAGGTGCGCTTTTGTCGTGCACGCCACATTCAGAAGACGCTGTTGAATCAACATTTTGCTATGTTCCAACATACCTTCAAACAACTCCAAGTAACCCATCATTTCATAGTCACTTTCGAAATCAATGAAATGATTATTCACCCATAAGAGTATTACGCGCGCTACGCGCTCACAAATTTCTTGAGCAGTTGCTGCGATATCCGGCTCTAACTCACAGCCTTTTTCGAACCATTCTATTAGTTTCTGCATGACGTAGTGCTGATTGCGTATGAATATTCTATGTGTAAGTAAAAAATCTTCGACATAGGTTGGATCCGTTATTGAATTATCTGCTACAAGTTGTAGAAGCAGTCGCTCGATTGTACCTCTAATAACGACTTGTCCACGTTTAAAGGCTTTGCCACTTATCTGACGCATTTCTGTTACCATCACAACTTGTCCCGCCTCGTCTTCATAACGACGTATATTTTCTTCACCCTGATGCTGTATGCGATAATAATCTGCCTGTGTAATACATACAAATTGACAATCATCACATTTTGTTCTCATGACGCCACGATTGTAAAGTTTATCCATTATGGGTAGTATGCCGAAACTATCACCTACTTGGAGCTCTTCTTTTTCATTGTTATTATGCTCGATTTCAATGTGACCGTTTATAAGCACTGACCAAGAATCATGTTCCTCACCGTCAGACATCACTATTGTGCCAGCTTTGTCAACCACAGCAAAAACCATCACCGAGCAGAGTTCGCGCCGGATGGCAAGTGTTGTGTTGGCGAAAGCTTTGAGACCTTGTGTAAACTCAAGCAGCGTTTCTATGTCTTCCACTGTGCGCTCTACTGGATCCTTCTCCAGACAATCTCGTACAGCATCACGCACCTTTAGACTCTATTAATAATGAAAGTGCTTTAATCATTGACAAAAATACGTTGTTTGTTTGAACTTACATCCATATTTGTGGTCAGATCCTCCTCATCGGAGTCAACTGCAGACTCCACCAAGCCGGAGATATCTACCTCGTCAGCGTTAAGTAAGGAGCTTTGTATGGAGAGCATTGTGCGACTGACTACCTCTGTGTGTGTCGAGTTTGTATTACTTGAGTGCTGACTATTTAATTCCATGTATAGAGATGTAAACTTTAGGCAAGAGTTGAAAATTATACTGTTGAATATATTGTGATATTTGAGTATACATTGTGCGAATTTTTATATGTACTACTGTGGACAAAAAATATCGGGAATTCGATTATAAATCAAAAAACTTTTATATTTTTTTCTAAATTCATTTAGTCCTCCCTAAAGTAGTAGTTTTCACTGATCCTTCCGATATTCCAACAAGGTCAGTAACGTCTCGGACTGGCGATTTTGAATCAACAATTCTTGATTTTGTTGACGTGTAGCTCATCAGTTGATGTCGATGGTCGTCCTGGTCGTGCCTCGTCTTCAACGCTTTCTAGACCCTCTTTGAACATTTTGTACCACTCAAAAACTCTTGTTTTCTATAGAACTTGCTCACTGAACGCCTTCTGCAACATTTTTAATGTTTCGGCTGCAGAAATTTCATACCGCATTCACAATTTAATGGAACTGCGTTGCTGAATAGTTTCAGACATCATAAAAAACGACAGTGACATAAAGTTTCAGACAGTGACAGTAGTGCCACCTTGACATTAGTCCCTATTGGAATGCTCAAAAAATTTTAATTAAAACTTCCTGGTATTTTTTGCCCACAAAAGTATGTAGAACTTACTTTATTTTGTACTTAAAACGCCAGTTCCTTGATTTTAATGAAATTTCCTTACTTTGTTAACTATATGCATATTTGTGAGCTGATATGAGCTAATTGTTTAAATATTAGCACTACTTTTGATCTGTTGTGGGATTAGATATGCGTAAATTCCAATGTGTAAATTCCAGATATAAGCTGATTGTAAAAATTGCGGAGTCTGTAAAAAAAGGCATTTCGTAATTCTTATTTATTTCAAAATGCATGTTAATATAAATATGCCCTATTTTAAATACTGACGCGCTATATCGACAACAAATTTTTATATGATGAACCTTATCTTATAATACTAACAAAAACTTTAGAATATATACATATGTTGCTACAAATTCCTTGAATAAAATCAACACATTAATTATGCCAAGTATTAAAATGGCACATACGAAACTCAATCTTATAAAAATTCATATAAAATATATAAACAAAACAGCCTGATAATGTTTTTCAACTGTACTATATCAATATGTTTGTCTACATCTATTATATAAAAGGTTATTCACGTATGTTCGGGACAGCGAAGCTTGAGAACGGCAGGCGCTATTTCAATAATTATTTTTTTACTCGATATCTATGCTTCCCATTTTGGGTATAGGCTATATAAATTTGCTAATCTTCTTCTTCTCTATATATATAAAAGAATAAAAATGTATGTTAGTTACGCAGAAGCTCAAGACGGCTGAGAAGATTTTAATTATTTAATCAATTGCTATGATATCCGATTAAAAAATAGGCTTACTTACTTACTTAGGTGGCCGTAACAACCCGTGTTCGGCCGAACTCATCAAATCTCGCCAGGCGCCTCTGCTTTGCGCGCGCCTTCTCCAATCGGAAACACAAGTGCGGTTAGGGCTTCCTCGGCCTGGTCCATCCATCGGAGGCATGGTCTCCCTCGTCGTCGTTGACCCTCGCCTCGAGCAATATCTTGGTAGAGCTCATACAGCTCGTAGTTCATTCGGATGCGATAGTCATCGCCGACTCAGCCGCAGTTTGCGAAACAACCCATGCCTCAGCCCCATAAAGCAGCACAGGTAGAACGAGCGTCTTGTAGAGTGTTATTTTTGTCGATCGAGAGAGGGCTCTGGAACTTAGTTGCTTACTGAGCCCGTAGTAGCACCTATAAGCAATTATTGTTCTTCTCTTTATCTCCAGGCTGATTTCGTTTTTGGTATCAATGGCGGTGCCAAGGAATACGAACTCCTTGACTACTTCAAAGTTATAGCTACCGGGTGAAACGTGGGAGTCTAGACGCCGCGCTCCATTGTTTGCAGACAGCATATACTTTGTTTTACCCTCATTAATCGCCAAACCCACTTTGTCTAATTCCTTTTCGATAGCGGCGAAAGCAGCGGTAACATCTCTCTTGGTTCTGCCGACAATATCAATATCATCAGCGTACGCAAGGAGCTGGACACTTTTATAGAAAATGGTGCCATTACGATGCACACCGGCCTTTCGTACGATCCCTCCACAGTGGATCACCTTGCCTGAAACCTCTTTCGGTATTGAAGGTTTCGGAGAGGTCATTTCCTACCTTGACGGAGCTGCGTGTGGTGCTTAACGTCATTCTGCAAAATCTAATCAACTTTGCAGGTAAACCGAACTCAGACATTGTTGCGTATAGGCAATCCCTTCTCGGGCTATCGAACGCAGCTTTAAAATCGACAAAGAGATGGTGTGTGTCAATTTGATTTTCGTGGGTTTTCTCCAGGATTTGTCGTACCATGAAAAGCTGGTCAATGGTAGACTTTCCAGGGCGAAAGCCACACCGATAAGGTTCAATCAGTGTTTTTCTAATCGGCTTTAATCTTTCACACAGTACGCTTGAGAGAACCTTATATGCGATGGGAATAAGACTGATGCCTTGATAGTTGGCACAGATTCTTGGGTCTCCTTTCTTATGTATAGGGCAAAGTACGTTGAGGTTCCTCCAATCGTCGGGCATGCTTTCTTCTAGCCATATTTTGCTGATGAAATGATGCATGCGCCTTATCAATTCATCACAGCCGGTTCTAAACAATTCAGCTGGCAGGTCGTCCGCACCCGCTGCTTTATTGTTTTTGAGGCGTTGGATAGGAACTCGAACCTCTACATGGCTAGGTGGTGGTACCTCCACTCCGTCATCCATGATTGGTGGCACTAAGCTGCGCTCTCCATGGACGGCACAGGTGGAATCGTCGCCTGCAAGTAAAGTGGACAAGTGCTGTCTCCATAATTTCAGCACACACTGTATATCCGTTTTCAGATCTCCATTTTCGTCTCTATAAGTGGATGCTCCGGGCTTGAAACCTTGGGTTAGACGCTTAACCTGTTGATAGAATTTTTGTGCATCCTTTTTGCCTTGGTATACCTCTAGTTCCTTACGCTCACCCTTTTCCTGCTCTCTTTTGTTGCATCTGAAAAGACGCCTCTCTTCCTTCCTCTTTTCGCGGTAGTTTTGCAGCTGACTGCAGTGTTTTTCTTTAAGAGGCGTTTTTTACTGCTGTCGCGATGCGATACTCCTGATCGTACCATTGGTTCCGAGGTTGCGGGCGCCGGAAACCAATGACTTCTTCAGCGACAGCGCGCATGGAGTGGGATATATGCGCCCAAAGTCCGCCGGCGTCGTCGGGTCCAGAGGTTGGTTGGTAGAACTTAACCGAGAGTTGAGCGGAGTAGGCCTCGGCCATTCATCGCACTTGCAATTTAATTAAAATTAAAAGAAATTAAATCGGCTTATCCACAGCGAGAAAAAGCTCTCTCTTTTTAAGCGCTATGCAACGCTAAACATGTTGTGCTAACAAGAGAGAAAAACTTGGTTTGTTGAAGAATTTATAATTTATTTTTTGCTTTGAGACAATAACATTCTTCTTAAGCTCTTTTTGAGCAAGAGAAAAAAGTCAAAAAAAGACAGTCAAGTTTTTTAATATAGAAGTACCGACAATAAAAAAAAAGGAAAGCACCGAAAAATTAGCTAGAGTAAATTTTGAATTTAATTTAAAGACATATTTAAATTTAAAATAATTGGGCTCTGGTTTGAAATTCAGCTTTTAATGCAACTTCCTAGATATCAAGTTGTTTCATACCAAATATCGGATTTTCTGTCTGTCTTAAAAGTGCTTCATGGTGAACAGACGTTTTTGGTAAAATTCAAAATAACTGTAGCGTTCGTAAATAGGGGTAAATACCTTTCTTTTAGTGCCTAATTTATTACCAGTGCGGTTTACTATACTTGTTCTTTTCGCTCTTACAGATATGTTTGCAACAAGAGATATCGTGTCCTCTACCTGTTTATATTTAATAAAGTACAAAATTCAGAGGCGAATGAAATTAATTAGGTTTTTGTGACTAAATACCTGCAACGATGGTTTGCTAATTTCCCAGAAGGCAGTTTTAGTTTGAACAATTAACTATAAGGTCAACAAGGTAGCAGTGTTAATGAAGGCGAACTGCGAGCAGAAATTAAGCGGAATACATCGATAACTTTACAATGTGTTACCGAGATCTTCGATGCATCAAAACCAACCATTAGTCGCCGTCGCAAAGCGATGGAGAAGTGAAAAACTCAATCGATTTATTGAGCATATGAGCTAACCAAAAGAAACAAAATGCTCAGACTTGGCCTTAGCTCAGATCTCAGCTCAGAGGTAGCCTTCATTGCTGATGCGACATAAGGCGAAACTGTTTTTGAAAATAATTGCCACTTGTGACGCAAAATGTATCCTATATAATAATAGAAAACGTTCAGAACAATGGTTGGTTGGCGGAGAATCTTCCAGCCACCAGGAAAGAGCGGCACTACACCCTAAGAAGGCCATGGTGGAGTTTTGAAGGTGTCGTTCACTATTCTGTTTTGAAGGTGTCGTTCACTATTCTTTTTTGAATCCTGGCAAAACGATAACTGCAGAGTCTTACTGTGCACAATTGGACGAAATGCACACGAAATTGCGCTTAACCCATTAATAAGGAATGTTACGTATATGTAGGAGCGTTCGTTTTCTTAATTTTTAGTAAAAAATGCTATTAAATCCACTTCGTCGATATCACACAACTTTGAAAAATAAACTTTTGTTGAATTCTGGCGAAGAGGCATTCATCAATTCTGTTACACGTAACGCACGACCGTATGTATCCTGTTTGACCGTTGCAGTTGCAGTTTGAAGTTTTAGCCCACCCTCCATATTCTCCAGATCTGTCACCATCCGGAGGCTGGTGAAATATTTACAAGAACAGCGCTACTCCAACCAAAACGCTGTAATTACATTCTTTGAAGAATGTTTCGTTTACCAACACTTTGACACTGCACCATAGATGTAAACGGTGAATATTTTCAGGAATAAACACATTTCATTTGAAAATAAAGGAAATTTTAACCCCTTAAAATGCAACATTTGGTATGAAACTACCTGTACCTTATTTTTTTAAATAATTTAGGGGTACAAAAATAAAAGTTTTAAATTATATTGAATATTAACTAATTTTTTTTTTAAATTATTAAATTATATTTAGGGTGTGCGCGAATTGAACTAAATTGCTGCATAAACTATATTAAGGTAAGGCAGTTAAGATCTATTAAGGTTAATAAAGGCTAATTACAACTAGGTTAAAGGTTAAGAAATGTCATTATTCTCTTCTCTTAAGAAATGTCCTTAATTTAGCAAGCATTTAGGTAGCTCGGAATTTTCCTAAATTAATTTAGGAAACACTGCTTTATCGACACAATTTAGTTTAGGTAGCAGTTTAGTTCAATTCACACACACCCTTAATGTAAATTATTAAATTATATTCTACTTGCTGTTTTAATTCTTTTTTGAGCTATTGAGCTTAGAATAAAAAGCTAATTCGATTTCGCTGAGCTTTTCGATTGTCCATCCACACCAACTTTTTATTTTTAGACTACTACAATCCAGTTTTTGTTTTAGACTCCAAGGTACTGCAACTACCTAACAATCTCACTCTATATCATTATAAATTTTCCATACGACTTGCACGGGGCCAACAATTTTTACAGTGGTAAATGAAAAGAAGGGCTCATCTTTTAATATACAAATTTATTTAAACCAAAGTATGATTCGCTCTATCGTTAAGGAAGTAGGGTTCTTTACCCAGCAAAAAAATCAACTATTCAAAAAGTTCTACAAAAGAAAGTTTTTTTTCCGATTTGCTTTAATTTGAAGTACTTCCATTTTAACTCAAATAATCTCAATTGAGACAACTTGTTATCAAAACACTGTACTTTGCAATTTGAGTTTCAAATTGGTAACAGTTTAACTTTTATTCCGACTTTTCCTATTTTTTCTCGTTATAATTCTAAATCATTGTTGATCTTTGGTTACCTGGAAGCAATTTTTTTTTTATAATTGTGTACCAAATTACCTTTGAATTAAAATTATTTCAAAGCAGGCGGCCAGTGGCCGCTGTTCAAGATTTACATCCTTGAGAAAATTGAAGGCCCACTCCGCTTCCACTTCAGGATGCAAAATTCTCACAAGCAATATACTTGGCTCGAAATGATTTTAAAATGTATACTTATTTTTTGCTGTTAGCACAAATATCTTCAACGAATAACATAAAAAAACGAAACTTTATTTTGAAACCTTGAAACTTTATTTTGAATTGTAAATTAATCACAGTTGGTGAATTTAATCACTTGGAACACTGCAATGAGTTAAATCAATTTGCTTATTTGTATATCCTTTGAACAACTATATTTTAGGAAAAAAATTGCAATAACGATATGCAACAATTGTTCATAAATACCGTAAATTGATTATATTTGACATGCTGAATAGAGGTAATAAAAATGATGCAAAAGTCGTATATAATTAAATGTAGCGTATGCCACACATTCGACCAAATTTTGTTGTGATTTTGAAGTGTGTACGGTTGCATATTCAGAAGAGTATAAATAAGAAATATTGACCATAAAACGAACTTAATAAAAATACTTTTTTTTTAATAATTTTCAGGTTTTTATATAGAAGGCGGTGAAAATTACATAAAAAAAAACATCTAAAACGGTTCGATGGATATGGCCTTTCCCATGTACCTGAACCAAAAAATTAAATGTCAATTTAAGTGCAGACCATTAATTTGGCATCTCCATTGCCAAATTTAATTGGTAAGGAAAAAAAAAGACATAAATTTTCGCTTGCTTTTTTGTCTATAAAAAAATAGTAGGTACTTGAGTTTAGGGGGAAGCTTCATTGAAATTAAACCAATAGATTTGGAGTTATCTATCGAACCGTTAAAAAAAAATAGTTTCGATGAATCGCGTTAAAGTTTTTGTTTTTCGAAATTTTGCATATATTTTTAAAATTATCTGCTGAATAACTTACTATTATTTAAGATGCAATGCCATGTATCGATTTAAAAACATGTATCTATATTCTAGAAACTATAAAAAACACATTAGCAAACAAATTACCTTGAAAGATGTACACGTATATTATACCTTAATCAATGGCTTTCTAAGTAGTTTCTATATATGATTCTTTTTATAATATGTGTTTTTACATTTTTCTTTGGAAAAGTTAAAAGTAAATCAATACTTTTAAAACGATATTGTATAATTTTGTCCAAGCCGGTTAATATGTTTCTAATATTTTCTGGAAATTTATACTGTTCAAACAGAATGTTAAAAACTTAGATATTTACATGGAGTATATAATATGAACATTATTATTTATTTTTTTGTTATACAAAAATGAAAATAACATTTTTGAAGTGAAGGTTTTTCAATATCGTTTGTATTGGAGGTTTGAGTATCGTTAGTATCTGAATAAATCTGGGAATTACCAATTTCGAACTGCTTCAAAATATTTCCCACTTCCGTCTTTTCGGCACTTGGTCGAATCACAAAAAAAATTACAAATTTAAAATATCTAAAACAAAACAGTGAAGATGTTAAATGTCAAAGAGAGTGCAAGAAAATGAGAGAGAGAAAAGTAGCTACAATTTTTCTGCCAGCAAAATTTCTGCTTGCAGGAACTTGCAGCTGAACTTGATATGAACGAAAAAAGAAACATTTGTGTTATCGAGGAAATGTTAGTAGAAATGTGACACAAGAAATTATATCAACAATTTTTTGCCTTTTACTTAACTCAAGCCGTTCTATGAGCCATTAATTGCTAGTTCTACTGGATCTCTGTTCACGTACTCTTTCTACTATTTCCTTTTTGTGACATTTCTTTTCTTAATTCTATTTTTACTCTCTCTCCCTGCAAGTATAGTACGTAAACAAGATATTCTCACTGTTGCGTTTATTATATTATTATAGTTGAATTGTAAGGTTGTTGCAATCGTCCGTGTATATTTATATATATTTTAAGCAATCGTCCGTGTCACTTCGCACGTCTGTTTTCCATGAAAACTAAAAAAGAATGCAAATTTTACGGTATGATTGATGTGTGTAAGGGATAGCATCAAAGCACACATGATTGATGTCAAATGATTGATCGTGTAAGGTCCGCATTATTTTGGTTTCAATCATACCTATCTAACCGCCGCTTATCAGTAAAAGTAAGCAATAGCTTATATTGCTCTGTGTGCTCATGTGAAAGTGATCACTTGCAAGTAGAGAATATTTATTGTCCTTGGAAAAGTTCGAAATTGGCTGCAAGTAGCTTAAGCGTCCACATGTGCCAGTGCAAATTCATTTAAAAATGTCGTCGAATGCGAAGGTTCTCCCTGCAAATGCAGTATTGCTTGAAATGAAGAAGTTAGAAAACGATGAAAACATGTAACTAATGTTGCTTCCTGTATAAACTTGCGGAATCCTGGAAAACCCCACAAAAGCACAGCAAAAACATCACTTTTATCCCGATTTCTGATATATATACTTACAGCAAATGACAACATTCACTGCCTTGGAAATTTCCTTGCAAGTAGCGCTGCAAGTAGGCTGCAAGTCCGAAAAGTGAGTGTGTTAGTAAAAATGTTTGGGTGTATTGAGTTTTTCGAACTTGCACTTACACGTCTGGACGCTAAGTTATCCTTTCGAAGTTACCTCCGGTATTTTCGA
The DNA here is from genome assembly GCA_914767935.1 of Coremacera marginata. Taxonomy (NCBI): domain Eukaryota; kingdom Metazoa; phylum Arthropoda; class Insecta; order Diptera; family Sciomyzidae; genus Coremacera; species Coremacera marginata. Next base: position 5,822,340 of record OU612048.1, read on the forward strand.
AATGAAATAGATAATAAATAAATAAATAATTGCTTATGAGTCACCCTTTAATTTTTTGACAGTTTAGTACTTGCGTTATTTGCACGATTGTTTGCTAGATTGGCGAAATCTTATTTATTAAAAATAGCGCTTGATTAAAAATAATGTTTATTTCTAGATCATTCAATAAATTTTCGCAAATTTCCGATGTAGTAATAGAAAAAATAAATTGTTTATAAAGTGATATCATTGGTAATAAAGTTAACACTCGGAACTACTTCGTATGCACCAAAACACAACAGATTGAATTAATTTATTTTGACAATAAACACAAATCCTGACGACTATTGCCAAAAATTAAATAATGGTTTAATAAATAAATAAAGTGACTCAGTTGCAACGTGCTATAATTCTCAAATATATATTTGGTCAAGGATACGTCACCAAGAAATACGTGGCATCAGCAACAAATGTATGTTAATTCAGACTGTTTATTACATTTATAACTTTGTTTATTATTGTAATCAATTATCAAGTTAGAAATTGATAAGTAAGACTCAGGAAAAAAGATTATAGAAATTCAGAAAATGTTTCAGAGCTACGCACATCGACCGAAAAGATAGTCAGGCCTATAATGAGTAATATCTTCGCCCCGAATTGGAAAAGGGAACTTCCGTTTTTTAAGTTAAAGCTTAAGAGCTTTTGGACATTATTAATTAAAATTTGTTCATCAAACGTCCATATTAATGAGTGCAAAAAATTAAAATGTGTAACATTACCAGCTATCTTAAAAACGGAAATTACTTTTTCCAATTTCGGGCGAACAAATTACTCACGATAAACCTGAATGTAAATATTCATTACTTATGATCCATTAATATCAAATATTAATCTTTTTACCAAAATACGCCTTTGAAGCTCATGAGCTTTTGGAGAATAATAAAGTTAATGCAAACAAAACTCTTAGGCCTCCAGATAGCTGAAAAAAATGTTCATTCATTGAGTGCAATAAGAAACTAACTAAGGAGATCTGATTTTTTTTTCGTAATACGCATGCTAACCAAAGCAAAATTTCCCTAATTCGTTATAGCCTATATGGTCTGGGCTAAGAGCTATGTGGCCGGAAAGACCCAAAAGAAGACTTAAACTTCGGCGGACAATTATAAGAAAAGAGTCTCATAGCTCTTAATCCAGACCAAACAGGCCACAAGTTGTTGGAGAAATTTTGCTTTTGAAAGCACTAAACTATAAATAAGTGATTATAATCAACGCCAAAAATTTTCAATAAAAAAATTGGCGATATAAAAAATGTAATACTGTTATAATTACTTTCTTAAGGGGAGGTTCTCATTAAACTAGACCAGGAAACTCAACTGGTTTTTTTTCATTTTTCGATAGTTTATGATATGTAGCATATGCCTCTAAAGCGGTTTGGCCGATAACGTTTGATTAAAAAAGTTATCGCATTAAAAAAGAACACTAGCTATTTCACGAATATTGTGAGTATCTCATCAAGAGTATCTTACAAAAATGAGCATCTCACATGAATCTTTTTGAAATGCACACCTGTATTGCCTACCATACTGTGGTGTGAATAGTTACCTCAGGCACAACCAAATGTCGCTAAATACGCTGTGGCGTTAAAATAATATAAAGCTAATAACTCGAAAAAAATCGTTAACCAAATCTTAAAACGCGTCTTCTAAAAAACTATGTTTTCTAAACTGGTCTCCACGATATCTCGGGAACTAATTTATGTATTGATTTTGGCTTGTTTTTTATTTTAAAGTAGATAAAATTTATTGGATCCTATGCCTCGAAATTCAAATAATATTGGCCGGTTTTGTTTTATTTTTTTAGCATTTCAAGAGCAAAAAATGTACAAAAACCGATGTAATTTTCAACTGTTTGTTGATATTATAGATATAAGTTCCAGTAACTTTAATATGGTTTATTAAATTTTTTTTGTTTGTTTTATTTTTGCTGACATGCTCGTGCTGTGCAATGGAGGCCGTTTGGCTACCTTTTTTCTTCTACGTGATGTTTGACGGCGTATTGACACTTCACACTACTCTTTGATTCACCAAAACAAATATTTTTCTACAGTTTTTGAACCAGTAAATAACTGCCAAAAAAACTCAAGGTTTTCATTTACTTCCTTCTATAAAAAAAAAATTAGAAATATCACAGTGTTTTTCGAGCTCTAGATGAGAACCTGCCTTTAAGAGTACATACGCACAATTTTCAATATTCATTGGAAGATGCTAAAGGAATATCTCGAAGAGTTTGCAGGTCTTTTTAGGGGATTTTCATAAATTACGTAACACGTTTAAAAGGGGGAAGAGGGGAGGTCAAGTATTTGTGATGAAGTGTGACACGGGCAGTGGCGAATCTGCAAAAAAATCTTGGGGGGAAGATAAATATCAATGAGACCTCATTTTCAATTTGCAGGAGAATTCACAATTCGTTTTGTTAAAATTGGTGTAAAACAATTCGTCGAAAAACCATAAGTTTTCAAACAATTTGTTTGAAACTCTCTCTAGAACGACTTAACTAAAGTTCGCCAATCGAGTAGACTCGAGTAGAAAATACGACTCGCGGACGGTAATAGAGGCAGTAATTAAATGATTTGTTTTAGATGAATTTTCCGTGGACGGATATATCCACATTTATTCTCCCTTTGAAATATACACATAGTGAAAGCTATTAAAAATTTAAGAATATATTCCGCCTTAAAAAATCATTACACTTTCAATTATGTGCTATAGAAAAAGCATTGTCTTTTTTATATACGAAAAATATAAAAGCAATTTAAAATTAATTTTGTTAATAATGTGTACTGGTGATTATTATTATTATATAGAAAAAAAAAAATTATAGAACCAAATCATCATGTCGACTCTTTTATGTGGCAAATCTACCAATAACATCGTTAATATTTACAGTACCCCCGCCATAATACAATATTATGAACACCATAAAAATTCAGACAAGGGTGTACATTAGGGTGCCTCGACCTCCATAGAAGAAAAGGTGTTATCCGCTGTTTTTAAAATCTTTATCCTTTTTTTTGTCAAAAAGTTCAATAAAATTATTTGACAAAAACTCATTCAGCAATATCTTTTGATGTTTATTTATATTTTTTATCTATTTTTCAAAAAAGTTGCAAAATATTGAATGCTTTCTCAAAAATTTACATAAAATTTGTTTTTTTTTTTTTTGTAAAAATAAATTAAAAAAAAAATTGCATTGTAAACTGCCTTTCAAATGTTTTAAAATTTATTAGCAAAAATTGTTACAATTTACACAAAAATTAATAAACTGTTTCTGTTATTAAAAAAACAAGGGTTCCCCATTTGATTTGATAGGGCCCTATTTGTCATTATAGTGCAGCCATTTTTATGTTTATTAATCAACTAACTATCACTAACCAGCCCTGAGCTAAGCTCTGCAGATTGAATTTTTCCCCTACGGATTTTGCGTTTGAATTTCTTTTAATTTCTACAAGAAAATATCTGACTTTGATATGACACAACACAAAAAGTTTGTGTTTGTTTTTATAACTGGCACTTGGCACTAACTGGTAAGATTATTGTGGTAAAATATTTTAAATTGCAATTTCAAGTAACTGATATCTACATAATAAAGTTCTTGTGTTCTGAGTACTGTTGTTCTAAAAAGAAAAAAAGTGAATTGCATTCGTGTGACGTGTTTTTAGTATTTCTAAATTGTAAGGTCGCCTAGACCTAATGGTATGATATGAACATATGTATTTTAGGGTGATTCAAAAAAGTGGACTAAATTTTTTTTCAAAATCCCCTCTGAAATAGATTCAAGGAGATGAGAAGAGATGCCTGTAAAAACCGGAACACTTAATACTTTGCATATAAAGAACATGGAAAAATTATTTTCCATCTTCTGATTTTTATATCTTAAAACCAATAAACGGATGTAAATGACTGAAATGAAATCTAATGGGAAATTGAACGTTCTACAAAAATGTTTCGGATAATTTTTTTGATATAAATCGTCTCGTTCAAAAGTTATTCAAATTCAAAGTTAAATGTATGTTATAATTACACTCCAGTTTCTAAAAAAATCATTAAAGTTATTATTTATTTATTTTATTTATTTATTGGCCAACCAAGGCAATTTACTTATTTTAACAGGTTTTTTATTTATTTACTTATTCTAACAGGCTTTTTTTTATTTTTTTTTTTCTTTTTTCTCCCCTTTCCTTGTTTTGGTGTTCGAAGATGTTCAATTCGAAGTGGGCGTAATCCGCCCACCTAAATGACATTATTTCATGAACACGTCAAAAAGGAAAGGAAAGAAGAAAGAAAAGTAAAAGTAAAAGTAAAAGTTACTTACATGCTAGAAAAGAGGAGAGTTCAGAGGTTGGGTAAATTAGGCAGAGAAAAAGACTTGTATAGAGATCGCTTGAATGAGAATTTGGACATGGAAGGTGAGTAGTGGCCGGATATAGTATTAAATTTTCTACAGCAACGGTTGATGGGTTCATTATTTGCATATGCAGTATGATGCTGATATTCAGTTAACAGCCGAGTATGCCTTGTACGTCTTAACGGGTCATTGAGAGTAATCTTGTTAGAGATATATTCGCAGTTAGTTACACCGCTCAGAACATCGAAAGTAAAGCATGTATCCAATACCGTTCTTCTTGTTGATAGCGGTATCAAATTTAATAGGGTGAGTCTGTGTTCATATGGTGGAAGGCTTCGATAATCGCGGGGGTTATAAGTTTCTCTCAGAGCGAATAGTAAGAATTGTTTTTGAATGGATTCGATTCTATCACAATGGGATCCAAAAACTGGATTCCAAATTATGCAGCCATATTCGAGTATTGGGCGCACTAGTGCACAGTACAGGGATGTAGTGACCCATACATTCTTGAATTCATATGCTCGTCTTTTAATAAAACCGAGCAGTTTACTGGCCCTGGATACAATCTTATCGTAGTGTAAATTAAAGCGCAGTTTGTTGTCCAAGACCACTCCAAGATCAACTATATAATTGACCCTGTTAAGTTCATTACCATTGAGGCGGTATTTGTGATTTATAACTTGGTTTCTACGAGAAAAACTTATCACACTACACTTATTTACATTGAGGTAGAGTTTGTTTTGGGTACACCAGGTCTCAAGAGATGAGAGGTTTAACTGTAAGAAATTGACATCTTCCTGCGATTTAATTACGTGGTACAATTTTAAGTCGTCCGCATACATAAGATGTAGAATATCCTTCAACACTATGGACAAGTCGGATATGAAGATATTAAAGAGAAGAGGACCAAGGTGACTACCTTGCGGTACTCCAGAGGAGACCTCAATTTTCTTCGACACAATTCCTTGAAATTTAACATATTGGGATCTACCATGGAGATAAGTTGATAGCCAACTAAGTAAAGATCCAGAGAAACCAAATTTTTCTAATTTATGTATTTAGATACCGTGATCAACACGATCAAAAGCTTTACTGAAATCAGTGTAAATGGCATCTATTAGGTAGCCGTTCTCCATCTTGCATAAAACGTCAGAAACCATTATCATGAGGTTAGTGGTTGTGGATCTTCCTTTTCGAAACCCGTGCTGCTGCTTGTTTAGTCTCGGGTTGATAAGGCATGTTAGCTTTTCGCAAATAATTTTTTCAAATAGCTTTGGGATGGCCGACAAAATTGCTATGCCTCTGTAGTTTTCAACTGAGTTTTTTTGTCCGTTTTTGTATATTGGTATTAGGTGGGACGTTTTCCAATATGAGGGAAACACTCCAAGAGAGAGTGATTTGTTAAGTATAATGTATAAGGGCACAAGTAGTTGGTCTAAGCATCGCACCAACAACTTTGGAGGAATTAGGTCTGGTCCAGGTCCCTTGGTTGCATCTAAACCCTTTATTGCATTCGATATGTCTTCTATCGTCAAACTAAAGTTTTCAACCATATGCTGTGAATTCGGAGTGGGGGGAAAAATGTCAGACTGAGTAGTTGGTGGACAAAATACATCCTTAAAATGATCCGCAAAGAGGTTACATATTTCTTGAGGGTTGGAAGAGATAATATTACCTTTATACATGGATGAAGGGTAACCAGCTGATTTTCGTTTCAAATTGACAAAGTCAAAGAATGTTTTGGGGTCTTGAACAATTTTTTCACCAATTAAGCTTGTGTAAAACTTATAAGCTTCTTCAGATTTGATAGAGAACTCTTTTGATAGCTCATCGTATCTGAGCTGCATTTCTTCGCTTACATTTTCGGCAGTTTTGAGGAGTTTGTAAATTCGGTTTCTCTGGTTTCTCAAGTATCTGAGATTTGAATTTAGCCAAGGTTCAGAAAGTTTGTTTTTTTTCTTTATTTTAGGCACATACCTTTCGATAGCTGTATAAATGTAATTATAAAAACTCGAAACAGCGCTATCTAAGTCTAAGTAGATATTATAAGTTCTATTATAAAATATTATTAAAAAAAAAGGCATTCTCAAATGAAAATCTCCAAGTTTATAGTCTTCAAAAATAAATTGACTGAAAAATCAACCATTTGTAGGAAGAATAAATGAAGAGCCTTTTTATTCTATGAAACGATATTTACGAGGACTTTGATATGCAAAGAGAGAAAGAGAGAGAGAGAGAGAGAGAGAGAGAGAGAGAGAGAGAGAGAGAGAGAGAGAGAGAGAGAGAGAGAGAGAGAGAGTGAGAGAGAGTGAGAGAGAGAGAGATTGAGAGAGAGAGATAGAGAGAGAGAAAGTGAGTGTGAGAGAGAGAGAGAGATATATATAGAGAGAGAGAAAGCAGCAACAGTCCTTGCTTGGAAATTTTTGAAGTGAAACTTATTTAGGCGCGTTGAGCACTTTTTGTTAGAGAGCAAACAATTCGTGATTCTATTATAAATTCGTTATATAAATTCGAAAATAATAAATTCGTGATATAATCACGCTGTTAGCGATATCATCACGCTGTTAGCGTAACAGAAATT